>JXPH01029066.1:3755-16460 GCA_001014845.1 Mochlonyx cinctipes
GGGATCTGGGGGCTCCTGTGTACCAGGAACTTTGAGAATTCTTGGGTTCTCGTGATCGGAATGAGCTCCAATTTAGAATATTAACTTTTGGTAAGTATCCAAGAACAGTTCTTCAAAAGGTTTCATCCTAGAAAATCTAGATTTGAAGGCTTCTAGGTACCGTCCATTTCCAGAACTCTCGAGTTCTAGTGATCGGAATGAGCTGAAATTTGGAATATAAGGATTTGGTAAGTATCCAAGTAATGCTAAATTTGGGATAATATCATACATTTTTGGTGCTTCCAATTACAAGACTTTCTTGAATATCTCTGTAATCACTTTTCATATCATCTTTTTCGAAGTCTAAATGCAGTTTCTATCTCAAGGTCTAGAATAAATATGATGAAAAGCTACATAATCCACTTTGTGGTTTCCTACGTTTTATCATAAACTTGTCTCCAATGCATGTCTATTTTCAATCAATGAAGTAACATATATAGATATCAAATATCACTATTTCTAAAAATTCTATTGTATACCAACGTACGTATGTCATAAAACGAACTTTGCCACTAATAAGAGTAAATATTTTCTGTTTGTCCTTTGCCTTAAGCTATGCTACAGTTGTTTGTAAATTTCTGAAACAATTTTACTAACCAGTTGAGGGGGTTAATTGAAACGAGAATTTAAATACGCAAAAACGAAAAACTTTTCTTTAAATTTACGGAGAGAAATGTTTACATACAAGAACAGGCAGGCTTTAATAATAAATTGAAAAAGCCGACCTGAATATTAAAACCAATTAGGCACACAAATTGGAAAGCATACAATTACGTTACCATTTGCAAAATCGATAATATAATTGGAGTAGCTTTTTTGGATGTTACAAGATTCAGCATAATCACTCTGAACATTGACAACAAATAGGAAATACAAACATGTTCTAAAATCCTATCGATTTTTTGGGAAGTATTCGGAACTTCTCCAAATTCAGCAATATAAATAAGTAGGTATTGAAACGGAATTCCTTTGTGAAAATTATAAAAGAAGAAGAAAAAAAATTCCCACGCTCCACTTCTCTGCTATCCAGAGCAATTGAAGCGAAAGTCAAAAAGAAAACAAAATAATATACCTTGTAACATGATCCGATAATCTCTTATTACTTCCTGGAGGGGAATTATTACTCATTATAAAGCTATTAATCATAACAAAATTCAATATACATACTTATGTGCTTAAAGTGCTTATGATGATGGTACGTGTATCAATGGCAACGTGTGTACCATCATGGGTATTTGCGTCTTTCCATTCTCAAGCATTTCAGATCAAAATCTTTTTCATGTTTTCAGAGAATTTACCACTCCTTAATTACACATTGCAAAAATGTAGATTCTACAGATAGGTACGAAGGTGACTTTACTTACTATACTTAAAATGAAGTGTTTATTTTCAATTATAGTAGAGTTCGGAAAACAAGTTAGAGAGCACTTGTCAAGAAAGAGTTTGGACATATCTCAATTACTTTTATCGAGATTGTGACCAAAGTTGAAATCCTAGAGGGTTGAAATTTTGGTGAGTGATCGTTATGGGTCTGGGTCATTAGGCCGATGTACATTAGACCAACGTACATTAGGCCAACAGTATATTAGGCCAATAGTACATTAGGCCAAACGTACATTAGGCCTTCAGTACATTTGGCCAACAGTACATTAGGCCAATCGTACATAAGGCCAACAGTATATTATTGAAGTATCACCCTTCGTTGAAAATAAGTTTTGCCTTAAATATTGCATGCATTTTAAGAATTGAATAAATTTTTTAAGCTTTTCTAAAGAAGAGAAAGCTTTTAATTCAGCTTTGCTTAGAAGTAAGTTCTATATTTTCAGTGAATACTTTCTACACAAAAACGTAGTACTTCCGAATTTTTCTTTAAAATCCTTTCCATTGGCTGTCATTATAAATTCATAAATGTTGGCCTAATATACGTTTTCTTAGTTTTGGCCTAAAATACTGTTGACCTAATGTACTGTTGGCCTAATGCACGTTTGGCTTAATGTTCTGTTGGCCTAATGTACGTTTGGCCTAATGTAGTGTTTTACTACTAATAAATATGCATATTTTGAGCTAAATTCGTTAAAGCAAGCTACATATGTACAAAGTTTTTATTTTTAAATCAATGGGACGTGATCAAAACTAATATTTTTTTTATTTATTTCTATTTTTGAAAAGATGGCGTTACGGGAATCGTTTTCCGTTTTCATATGCACCTGGTGGACAATATACGGAATATAGCTGTCAATATCACCTGTTGAACCATAACGCCCCCTTGTTTTCGCTGTCATCCAACGTCAATCACACGCCCTATTAAACATTTATATTTCCAACTTGATCTCACGGTTAACTTTGTATTCTAGTCATAATTTATTAATAAATAAATAAATATATGTAGGTCACAGGCTAACAATAGGGCTTGTGATTGACGTTGGATGATAGCGAAAACGAGGGGTCGTTATGGGCAAACGGGTGATTTTGACAGCTATATTCCGTATATTGATCACCAGGTGCATATGAAAACGGAAAACGATTCCCGTAACGCCATCTTTTCAAAAATAGAATAAATTAAAAAAATATTAGTTTTGATCACGTCCCATCGTTCTAGTCCTTGCTTTGAAGGTGACGTTTTCTGCAAGTTGGCTTGTCGATTTGTTTATTTTAATACCTACTTTTTGCCTTATGCAACCGAGATGCTGAACTTCTTCTGAGAGCATATGCCATCTCGTACTTTGAAGTTCTCTTTTCTTGAAGACCCATATATTGTAAAACTAACGGCTTCTACCCTGGTCTGCCCAAATAATAGCCTTCGTCAGCATTCAAAGATGCCAGATCATCCTCCTGTTCTCCTTTATATCTCAAGATGGATTTCCTTTTGTTCTTTTCTTGGCTACAACTCTTCATTTGCAACTGTAGCGTGGCCAAAAAATACGCAAGGGTTTGCGAAGACAACGGTTGACAAATACTTGTATATTTGATTTTATGTCCTTTGTGACTATCTAGGTCTCACAGCAACCGTATAATAGAACAGACAGTACGCAGGATCGAAAAATGTTGATTTTTTTCAGATAGAGTGCCATATACGATTAAGGACAAAAAATGTTTAATCACCTTTTTTATCCTGGTTTCAACAACTTCAGCTGCACCGCCGTCATCGCTAACAATTCTCCAAAGATACTGAATTTGCATTACTCGCTCTATGCGATTGTTGGCGAGCATTGGATAGGAAGATTTAACCCCGTATTTATACTTATTCAGTTTGTCTTGCTAAAGTTTATTTTTATGCCAACTTTTGCGGATTCTCTTTATAAGTATTTAACTTGATTCAGTCAGCGTCTCAAAGGGTTCAGAAAAGGCAGTATCCTGAAGTACTCTAAATAACTTTTGCATATCAGGCATATGATTTTATTGGGTACACCCAAAACTTTTAATTAGGTGCATACATTTTATATCCACTTGATTCAATTTCGTAAATCAAACACTGACTAAACGAAACGGTGTCATGTTTAGCATGGTCTGCCTCTGGAACAAGTTCTTTCCCGAGTATAAAACTCCAAAGCTTCTTTTGCTATTGCTTCGGGTTCTGTTAAACTTCGTCAAACCACGTGGACTCTTTCTATTTTTATACTAGTCTAGTCATACTACATTGCTGCCATAATTCCATGTTGGCAATCGCTCGAGGCCATCGTATCTAAATGATTTGCCGCAGAAAACGTTTGACAAATGTCTGAATTTCATTGGTGACTCATGCAGTCACTTTCCGGGTCAGACGCGCCTGCAGTGAATATTCGGCTGGAGGAAAAATGACTATCTTATTTAGTAAAAATTGCTAAATTTACTCCAGAATATGCTAAATATGACTGAAAACTATAATCGGCTTCAAACATTCGACCCCTATTTCTCAAAAAAGCTGTTCAAATTTTGAGTCAGCCAATGATTTGAACGGCTGATAAAATTTGATCTACATTTTGTTCAGAAGGAGAGTGGCAGATGTATGGAGCTGATTGTAGTTTTCTATTATATCTACCATATTTTGAAATAAAATCGATCATTTTTACTGAATAAGCATATGATATTAGATGACTTGCCACTTTTTCGACTTCAACGACTGATACAGCCTTAGCTACTGGATCGACTAAGTAGATATTAATACTTCCAATACAGCATGCTACCTTTGAGTTAAACCAGAAAGTGAGTTTGCTTCGAAATCACTGAAAATCACAGTTGGGTGAGCTTTTATCGTAGGGGCATAGGACATAGGAGATTATGAGATTCAGTCCTGTGACTAGTTTGATTAAAATACTGAGTTGTCAGGATATATATTGATTAAAAAAATATACATTTGTTTACTACGACCTTCAATAAATCATAAATCGGGCTTAGAAATAATAGAAAACTTTGCTAGTGAACAGCACTATAATGAGAACCAGATATTTGTCCACGTATCTTATTGGGAACACTATAGAACTGAAGAAGCAATAAAAAATGATGATTCTAACCAGAGAAGCCTACATGAAAGCTCACTGCAGGCTATATTTTGAAACATCTTGACAAATGTGGTATTTATGTCAATGCAAGGATTATATGCGTTTGGTTTGGCACTTTTTTCACACAACAATGATACAAGTGCATACACTGATATCACCAAACCAACATATTATATTATATACAACATAAATTATATAATAACATTATTCCACCTAACACAACATATAAATCTAAGATTACATATTGTTCTTAAAATTTATTTCTTCGACAGAATAAAGAAAAATAAACGAAACCTTTTCTTATATATAAAGAATGAAAGCTTAACCAGAATTTATTTCCTAAAATATGTTTTAAGTTTTTATTATCAATATATACGGTCGAGAAAACATTTTTACCCGAATCTTGCTAATAAACAGAAAGTAGGTCTACCGTAAAGGGTATATTCTTAAATTATATGCTGGTGTATGATATATTGCGATATATGCTGAAAAATATGTTGAGAAAGTTCAATCTGCCTGGCTATCACTATGTGGAAATCATATATTTTTTTTTCTCAACATTATTCTTTCTTCCGGACCGTAACTTCACCCGCCAACCACCCACTATATCTAATCTCACAAATGGAAAAGGCCGCAACAAATAGTTCTGTAGAGACAAAAATTTTGTTAACTTAAGGGTCGAATGTGAAAGATAAGAAAGAAAAATGTGATGCTCAGACAGACTATAAATCTGGTGGAAGTATAAATTCTGCACGACTTTATTATTGTATTATTTGTTTAATATAATATGAATAGATCAAACAAATTTGCATTTTGCCGCTCACCCAAATTAATAAAAAAAAAACACTTTTGAGGTAAATATTCAAAATTTATGTTTTGAACAGATACTCTAGGCTTTTCGCACAAATTTGAAGTTTACCAAAAAGAAATATTACCGGTATTCTTTAGATGCAAATAGTTTCTCAGTAAATCAGTAACAAAATCAATTACACATCAATTTGTTCACTTGGGGAAATATAAATAGAATACAAAAATGGACAATCAATTAAAAAATTCCGAAAAGTGCATTCTGCATCGTTCAAAACAAATGGTAGTCAAAAGGTGCCAAGTCTGGACTATATGGCGGGTGCGGTAGAACTTCACATCCGCTATTTTCCAAATAGGTTTTAGCGGGTTGAGCAACATGTGACCGAGCATTGTCATGTTGGAAAATCAATGTCTCGCGCCTGGTCTCCCATTCTGGCCATTTTTCCGTCAATGCTCTCTTTAAACGAATCAGTTGTTCTCAGTACAGCTCTCCAGTAATGGTTTCACCCGGTTTTAGAAGCTCATAATACACAACTCCCTTTTGGTTCCACCAAATACAGAGCATTACCTTGGAAGCGTGTATATTCTTCTTCGGTGTCAATTTGGCTGATTGGCCGGGATTTGCATACGATTTGTTGCGCTTTGAGTTGTCGTAATGAATCCAGTTTTCGTCGCCAGTAACAATTTGATGCAAAAAAACTTCCTTTTATGACGCTCGAACAGCATTTCATACATGCAAAATCGTCTTCCCACGTCTCTCGGCNAAGCGTGTATATTCTTCTTCGGTGTCAATTTGGCTGATTGGCCGGGATTTGCATACGATTTGTTGCGCTTTGAGTTGTCGTAATGAATCCAGTTTTCGTCGCCAGTAACAATTTGATGCAAAAAAACTTCCTTTTATGACGCTCGAACAGCATTTCATACATGCAAAATCGTCTTCCCACGTCTCTCGGCATCAACTCGATGGCACCCTATTTCCTTGCTTTTGAATGAATCTCAATGCTTGTAAATGATTGTTTGAATCACCCCTAATGATTCCGCAAGCTCTTCTTGTATTTGACACGAGTCTTGATCGAGTAACGCTTCCAATTCTTCATCTTCAAACTTTTTCGGCTGTCCAGGCCGCTCTTTGTCTTTGATGTCAAAATCGCCACTTTTAAAGCGTTGAAACTACTCAAAACACTGTGTTTTTGCATATGATTGAAAGAATATGGTTCGCATAAGCAATTCAAACACTGTTGACTGATTTTGACAGAGCTTCAAAATGACATATGCATGTCAATTATTTGCTACAGCGCATACACAAGTGTTGACATCTAGTGTTAAATTCCGGTTTTTAAGTCAAAGACCCAATAAATAATTGAGAATCGAAGTTATTTCTGATACGTAACGACAGAACCATGCTATCATATCAATATAGGTATGTAATTGGGCTGCACACAACCATATGTGATATAAGTATCGGATAAATGGTGTTTGTAAAGAGTTCATGTCGCAGAATGTTATTCAAATTCCTTACAGAAAAATTAAAACGTGATGATCGTGATCCTTGCGGTATTTCCTAACTCTTTATAAATTGTAAGTCTACAATACTGTGCACAAATCTATACTTTCTCCCCAATATTCTGATCCTATCAACTATTCTGTCCATCTACTTACTCCGTCAGTTAGAAAAATAGGCCTGAATTAAGGCCTCCGTACATGTGATTCCTTACCCGGCAATAGCCCATAATCCATCCAATAAAATCTGATTGTATTATATATACTCTGTCTCAGTAGAACCGCAAATACTGAGTTTTTTCATTTTAACCTTGTAACCCCGGACAATTGCAGAGGTTATGTATTAGTTTTCAAAATCTTTAAAACCATCGGAATCCACTCTTCAGCTTTCTATTACTCCCATAGTAGATAATTTAAAACTAAATATGAAAACATAAATTAGGTAAGGGTCTTTTAAGTGGCAACTCATTAGTTAAACTCTTGCAGAGTCGTTTGAAATCTACAATAAGCTGTATCCCAACAAGCGAAACTTGTCGGAAACTTTAGCTAACATAACTTCCTAAAACTTGGATTTTGAAGAAACCGGAAACATGAGTTAGTGTAGTGTTTTTTGGATAAATTTGTTACCAACAACAAGAAGTTTTTTTTAAAAAAGGTTGCAAAATTAGCATGTTTGAGAGTTTTTTTTATTTAAAATGTTTTTTTTATGTCCCATCACTCTCATAAGTCTCCCTTTAAACTCTACTTTCTCCTTCTCTACACTGAAAAAATGACATTTAAAAAAATATTTCAAATTCAAACGAATTCCCACATAATTCATTTAACTTTTTTTTTTTAAATGGAAAACATTTCAGATAGAAATGTAAATGAAAAATGAAAAAATGAAAAAATAAATACGTACGTCAAAATACCAAGTTCGTAGTGGAAGTTTACCATTTCTAAAACGTTTTATTTTATTGATTTAAGCTAAAGTAAATTAAGCTTCATATATCAAATTGTTTCGTAAACAGACTAGTTTTGTTTTTTATAATTGTTATCACTGTGCGTTTAATCGTTTTGTTCAATTTAATTGAAAAAGTTTTGGACGCAGTCACCATTTGNCAAAATCATTTCTATTTGAAATGTTTTCCACGTGAGAAAAAGTTATATGGTTTATATGGGAATTCGTTAAAATTTTAAAGGTTGTTTAAATGTCTTTTTTTCAGTGTAGTACTATTTTGTAGAGACAGAAATTTTTCATGTAAATTTTTCAATTAGAAACTTATCAACCGAAATTTTTCCATGAAAATACTTTTCTATTTCTTTCCACGCTGAATGTGTACATATATGAGCTTCTACACTGAGAGAAATTGAATTATGTTTTCATTGTACACTTCTTTCATGTGTGAAAATATGCATTTGTGACGATTTTTGAACATGGAAAAAATCTATTAGAAATTTATTTTTCTGGCATGTAAATATTTTTCCAATTTTCTACTAAAAATTTATTGTTCAAATATGCAAGAATAAATTAAGAAATTCAATTGCTTCTATTTTTAAGATCTAAAAGAGTACAAAAAGTAGCGACAACAGCGCCACTTTTTAGTTTTAAATAAACCTCCCTTATAGGGAGTTCCTGTTTAGTTAAAGAAACAATGTTTAGAAACTCAAAGTTGGCTGAAAAGTTTCATTGGGACAAAGAATGTTTCTTTGTGGGAATGAAAAGTTTCTTTGCTGTAAAGAAACTTTTTGTCAAATTTTTTTTCGACGAAAAGTTTCTTTGCAACAAAGAAACTTTTCGTTGTCACAAAGAAAAAACTTCTTTACCACAACTAAACAACATAATTCAATTTCTCTCAGTGTAGGTCTTCAAATAGCTGAGAAAAATAATTTTTTGAAAATATTTTTCAAATGACAATTTTACCTTTCTTTCTATCTCCACTCATATCTATAGATAGAAAAGAAAAGCTTATGTATTCAGTAAAATTTAAAAAAAAAGGTTCTTCGGAAAAAGTCAAATGGTCAAAGTTACAGATAATTTTCCCTTAATTTTTTAGAACATAATATTAATTTTGCCAGGTATTTCAGGGAAAAATTAAACAAATTTGGATTTTTTGGTTAGTTTTTACAAAAATTCAAACTTTGAGTTCAAACCGCAAACAGCAGGTATTACAATCTATTACTTCTTTGAGAACAATGGGTAACACTTTTGTGAGGCCTAAATTTTGAAAAAAATCTGGTTTAATGTTTTTCCATACAAAATCAACCCATATCCTATTAATCATCCTTTTTGGGACACAGAAAATTCATATATTCGAAAAACGTCCACAAATCGAACTTGGCTTCAACCATTTTTTGACAGTGGTTCTTTTTTTTACAAGTAATTTCGGGACTCTTCTTATTATCCAAAACCATGAGATGCTAAAGCGAAGTTTGATTTTTGACTGTTTTGTAGGAGCTTTGGATAAAATTATCCAAAATTTAGTTTATTCAGTTTGTCCTCTGGAATTACCAATTGCAGATCAAACATATCTGGAGTTGTCGGATTTTGATCCGGTAGTGTCTGATTTTCGAATTTTATGTGGACTTTACTTCTGAAAGCTCGTCCACAGCAGTTTGAGCTCGATCTTTATTCTGAATCTTCCTGTTTGACTTCATAGTATTTTTAAATTTTTCATTCCAATATAGGACATTTGTGGATTCAGAATCTGATTTATTATCATTTTTTAAAACAAATATTTGATACTACTGTTACTGTAGTTATTATAATTTCAGAAAAGATCTCGCTCATATATATTCACGATCACGATGATATCCTGTAGTTCAAACATCAAAAGCAGACGACAAATACATACCTATATAATATATGTATTGAATATTATTTATAGATTTATTTTTTTGTAAATAAGGTTTATAACTTTCACTTTTTTATTTGATTTTCCTTTATCAAATATGAAATATAAGGTACAAAGGATTATGGATATTGGATTCAGGATTGTCGTTTTTGAATATTTTTTTTTGGGAGCGTATACACCCCCTTTTATCAATCACAAAATGATTTGAGAAAAATGAAATCCTAAATTCGGCTGAAATGGATTTTAGGATTTACGTGTAATATAAATCATTGCGGCTCCAAGGCAGCTGTTATCGTTGCTTAATAAAAATAAACCCTCATTAGATTTGTCATGTTAGAAAAACAGAATAGGAAGAAGAAAATCATTATTGATTACTACACTTTTTGTACAAATTGATGAGTAAATAAAGTTCAAAACAGTGCCCCATTCACAAAACACCCCAACTCTCCTAAATAAACTAAACGGGAAACTTAAAGAACAAGAAAATTGAAAATGAAAAGAAAAGGGAAAAAATACATCATCATTTAGGAATAAATAAAAAACAGCGCTCCCTCTTTAAACTCAATTCAGATTAATCATTCATGTAATGAAGATTTGCACTTGGATGATTCGTAACATCTTCAAAAGAAGATTTCAATTTTATGGAGATAGTGTAAATAAAGAAGCTAGTTGAGAGTACTCAATTAATGAAAATGTTTTATTTTAAGATTGAAAGCTTATTGGAATTAGCTTTTTGAGTAGTTATTTTATATACACTTATTTGAGGAAGAACGATCGTTCAATCCTATAATGAACCCTACAAAACCGAATTCTATAGTGAATGATAAATATAGGAAAATTACCGAAACGTGATATAAAACATTTAGAAATTAATGAAACTCATTGAAAATCATCAATCATTATTATCCGAATGACATCATTAGCATTAAAAAAGAAACTTTGGACGTCATCTGCTTATTCTTTGTGACAAAATGTCAAAAATTTGCAAAATATCACTTTTATACGCACATTGTAACTAAGTATTTTCTTTTGGACAGGACACACATGTAATGAAATTGGTAATTTTTAGTAATATTTGTGAAAAATTGCAATATTTTATTTATTTTTTAAAACCCACAGTGAGCTAACTCGAAAAGTTTTGGAAATTCAAAACGTTATTGGTCTCAGAAATATTCCTGATTTTTTATGACTTATTTTTAACGCCAATGTTCGCACTTTTTTTTTTAGCTCAAAGTCTGAATTTTTGTATAAAATAGACAAAAAATCACAATTTATTTTATTTTTCTCAGAAATTTCTGTGCTCTATTAAGTAGTTGGAAATTTTTCTATAACTTTGTAATTTGATTATGTATGAATTGTATGTATTAGGGTGGGCCGATGTAATAAATTAGCATAGCAGCAGAAAGTTGTGTGTAGATGCCATAGTACCCCTGATTTTTTCGGATTTTTAAAGTTTTCCGGTCCTGGTCCAATTTTTTATTTTTTCGTTTTCAATTACATTTTTCTAATTTCGCTTGACTTCTACAACAAACACAACTGCGAAAGAAAAAGTTTTAAAAACAATTTGTCCTTTTCCAGAGCTCAAAAACTGTTAATTTTCAAGAAATTCGAGAAAAAATTCAAATTCTTCGAAAAAATCATGTTTTTGAGCTCTAAAATTGACCAAATTTTTTTTTAAATTTTCTTTCACATTTTTGTATGTTACAGGGGTCAAGCAAAATTAGAAAAATATTATTGAAAAAAAAAAACAAAAATTGGACTTTGTACCAGAACCGGAAAACTTTAGGTGAAAAGCGCAAACAGTAGACCTGAAAATAAAAATCCGAAAAAAATCAGGGGTACTATTGGTATCAATACACAACTTTTTATCGCTAACTCCAAACGATTAAACAAGTTTGAAATTTCTCCATACAAGAACGGCCCGCCTTAATGTATAGCAGGTATAGTAGTTTTAGAATTATGGTTTTTCAAAAAATTTCAAGTTTTCATAGTCTTTGAAAAACTATAACCCGTGCGTGCACCAGTGCAGGTATAGTGAAAACACTGAAAAAAATTCCAATCCTTTTCCATTTTTGGCTCAAAATGAACTTTTTCCATGGTCGAAATGAACACGGTCCGACACACATAAACATACAATAAAAAAAAATTGGATATTTTATTTTATAGCTCGAAAGCTCAACATTTTCGTTAAAAGACAAGAAAGCAGAATGGACTTCATAAAATTGTCGATTCTTCATTCTTATCGAGCTGATGACGTATTATACATGATAATGATAACACTGATAAAAAATTTAACTATATCTCGAAAAGTTAAGAATTTTGAAATTTTTTGTACCAATAGATATTAGAAATAAGGATACTAAAATTGTGTGTCTTTGCGTGTGCATATGTGTGTGTCTGCGCGCGTGTGTGTTTTTTTTCAATAGTTCACGTAATTCTCAACCGATTTGAATGAAATTTTCTGTGGGAGCTTTTCTCAACAAAAGTAAGGACGAGTTCGTTAAAGGGATGAAGTGGGCCACAACATTTGCAGGCCTCTATGCACACCGACCAAAATTTTCCAGAAATTTGGAATTCTAATTATTGTACGGAGCTCAAATTTGGAAAATAATCTTATGGTAAGTATTCAAGAACAGTTCCTTAAAAGCTCCTGTATACCAGGAACTGCCAAAATTCTTGAGTTCTAGTGGTCAAAATAAGCTCAAGTTAGGGACACTATCATCTGTTTTTGGTGCTTCCAATAGGGCAATGGAAACAGATTTGAACATTTTTCTCGCAGGACGTCACTACTAAATTTAATTCCATTATAATTTTACTTTTTGTCATTTTAATCTAGATGTCGTTAGTGCATAATATTTCTAAGGGTTCTTATGTAATAGATTTTTCCTGCAGCGTCGCCACCTATACTTAGCAAATTAAATTATAGAGTTTGTCCATCGCCCTATTACCAGATTTTTCTGGACAACTCTGAAAAAAGTTTTCACNACCAGATTTTTCTGGACAACTCTGAAAAAAGTTTTCACATCCTTTTCAAAATTTGCACATAT
>JXPH01029137.1:7878-19111 GCA_001014845.1 Mochlonyx cinctipes
AATATTGATAATACATATTTATTACAAACTGAAAATCAATATTCTAATTCAAATAAACACAGAAGCAGCTACGGGAATCAAACACGGAACCTAGTGGATGATAGGCTAGTACGCTAACCACTCAACCACCCGGTCGTGATCTTAATAGCTAAGCAAAATAATTTAAATGCTAGTTTAATTTATCAGATAACAAAAAAAATAAAAGAGTTATAAGCGACTGAATTGTCCATAATTGAACATCGGATGTCCACTACTAGTTTCACTAAAGAGAAAACGTGAAACCTTTACTGTTCTAAAATCACCAGTCGCATGTTTTTTACGTAGCTCAATAGTATACTGAAAATTTTTCAAATCCAAATTTGGCTTATTTTGCACCGAAAAAGAGAAAGCATGTATGACATGTTTGGCTTAAAACGAACTATTTTTTGGCTCAAACGAACCCAAAAATGGAATATAGTTTTCCAAAAATTGACACTGCTCATTTTCTTGGTGCAAAATAAGCCAAATTTGGATTGGGGAATTTTTCAATGTAAACGTCGATTGCTTCCTCGAGGCAATTTTTTTTTATTATCCGGACAAAAATCAAATCAAATTTAGTCAACTTTTGCATTCTCGAGGTCGTTAGTTTTTTGATGTGCCGAGCTCGGTGAACCGACCTGCAAACCCCTAGACTGCAAGTTGCAGAAGCAAAAAGGTGAGAATGAGTCGTCTTACATAGATGATGCGATGCAATCGCCTGACATGTTAGCCGATTACTGGTATGCCTACAGATCGCTGGGGGTACAGCTTACCAGCGTTGGAGAGTATCAAAGATGGTAGGCTCGAAGTGGGTAGAAGTGAGCCACGGACCCAAAACAGCAGTGCGGGAAACGAAAGTTCAAGACGAAGATCATATGCGTCCGTAGCACATCGTCCGAGCGCTAGTTTTAGGAGCGACAGTTCGAGCCTCGGTATGGGTTTAATCCGAATCAATGGGCTCTGATATTGTCTCAAATCAAAACCCGAATACTCAGCAGATGAAATTTCGAGTCTTTTGACCCAAGATCCGGGACTTTTTTTAAGTGTGTCCCACTCGAAATTCAATTTTATTTATTTGCTCAAATTTAGTTCTATAAAAGCGTCCAACATTTTATAATAGCAATGGCTAAACGTGTCCCTCAATTTTTCCCCATACAATTTGTCCAACGAACCGTGTGTGCAGAATGACATCGTATTATTTGATTGAGTACGCCTGTTATGATATTCTGGGCTATGTACCTTCGAGCAGTGTCTTAACAATATCAAAAATCAGTATAAATATTTTATATACGCAGTAAGAAAAATAAAAGCAAATTTATCTGTCAGTTGTACTTCTGTATATACCGATTTACAGTTAAATTTACCTTCAAGTTTATATGGAGAAATCGTCTGTATTTAGGGAAATTAATCATATTACTCTTATATAAGGGAAATTTCAACTGTAAATCGGAGTGAATTTACATTAATTTTTACTGGATAGTTTCAAAGGCTTCTATATTCAGTTAATGAGGAAGGGCGGGAACTTTGAGATAGTTTAAACGTAGTATAAATTAGTAGTTATTTTCTGAATTTTTAAATTTTTTAAACAGATAAAGAATACATTATATTGAAAACATTACGTATTGAAAACCAGTATAAACGGTTCACAGTTTCCATGACCTCTGGGGCTTAAGGAGTGTGCATGGTAGTACCGAGTACTACATATACAGGTATGTTCCCGTTAATTGGAAGTCGCTCGGGGCCGGCTTCCAATTAAAGAGAAGAAATTACATTGATCAAGATACAGAGAAATTCATTTTTCTCGTTAATTGGAATTTCATCCAATTAACGAGAAAATTCCATAGAAAATTCGTATTAACCGAGGTTCCAATTAACGGGAATTGACCCGTATTGAGAATTTAAACAAAGGATAAATATTATTTTAGTTAACAAAAATCAGTCTAAACGAGTTAAAGGTTCCACTTAATGAGAGGGGTTGAGTTTTGTTTTATCAATTGAGTTCTAACTATTCTGAAAATATAAACCCAATCAGACAAATAATTATTTAAATTTCAGTTATAAAATTAATCATACACGGTTCATAACTTAGTTCCTAGACCAGCTCGGAAAAGCTTTTAAAATTTTCAACGCTTGTACCAATTGATTACTAATCATGATGAGAGTTTGAGACCCCGATGAGGCATCTTTTGGCCGCTGGTGTGGTTCTTTTTTTTCTCTCCCTTCGCTTCCTAAAGGCCCTAGGGACTAGCCATAACTGGGCCGAGAATCATTTTATTAATATGAGAATCATTTTAATATATACTATATATTATATGAGGTGTCATATAGCAGACCTATCACGCAATATTGAAAACCCTGTTTCAATTAATGTTGATATGGCTCCACCGGGATTTGAACCCAGGACGTCAGATGTGTTGATGACGTCATGCGTAGAAAAATCCACGCCTTAACCCANATGGCTCCGCCGGGATTTGAACCCAGGACGTCAGATGTGTTGATGACGTCATGCATAGAAAAATCCACGCCTTAACCCATCAAGCCACCTGAAAGTGAAAAAACTAACTACTAATTCTGGGAATTTTAAGCCTGCTTCATAGTAAAAATTTAAAATGTCATTCAAGTATTTAAATAATCGAAGAAAATCTGTTTTGTGTAACCCCCTCTCCCCTATTTTGAATAAATAATGGCGCGTCAACAAAAAGAAGAAACATCGTCAAGAGAGAAGCCTTCAAGGAGGCGGATATGTCAATATTTAATATCAAAATAATTTCATTTTATTCACCTCACGAAAAAGAAAAGCTTTAAAACAATTGAAACAAACGAAACTTTTTTTTGCCGCATCTTCTCTTTTTTCATCTTCTTATATCGTGTTATCTCTTGGAAGGAAAAGGTGATGTTACTTAATATTTTATGTTTCGATAAAACTTGTGACAACGATCAATATGAAAGCGACAGGAGTTCGAATAAATCATATAATCATTCACCAGGATGTCATCGTGCGGCGTTATGAGATGTGATAAAGGAAAAAGGAAGAAAAAACGAAAGGAAAAACGAAATGAAAAGATTTGATTTTTATCTTATTTCAGGTTAAATATTTTCATTTTCATGTGAGAAACCTTTTTTCTCGGTAAATAATTTCAAACAATTTCCATTTTCACACATCCACATCCATGTATTGTATAGCTCCATATAAAGGTAGATTTTATTCAATCCAACAGTTGTATATGCTTCTGAGATAAAAGAAAAGTGACTCGTTTGAATATATAGAGAGACAGAATCATTAATTCATATCATTGATTGGGGGTGATCGTTTAGAAAATTGATTCGGAAATTCATTTAAAAGGGACGTTTTGATGGAGTGGGAAATTTTGTTTTAAAAGTTTGAAATCACATAAACCTTTTTGACTGACAAATTAATTTAGTTAAGTCTGGGAACGTGATTTTGTATTATATAGCATTTTAGTGCGAAAAAATTGTCACGAAGATTAGATACACTATTCCAAGGGTGATGCACTGAGGAAAAAATGCTTACTTTCTACAAACCAAAAAAGCTTACCCTAAAAATGAATATACGAAATATTTTAATTGTAACTTGATTGTTGCTAAACAAGTTTCCTTTTCAGTGTACGGTACGCCCTAATTAAATATTTCAAAATCAATTTCGCCCCTCCAATTACCACAAATTCTTCTGCTTATAACTGTGTAGCCAGCAATAAAAATCTTTTTCAAATTACAGCCACTCATCAGTAAACTTTGAATCATCTTTTTTTGTTCAAGATTGGTTGGTCATCTTGATAAAAAACTTTTTTTCCAGCTTTTCTTCTTGTACTTTAGTAATGTATCTACAGAAGAAAGAGTTGTGTGGTTATTATTTTTGAAATTTGTTACAACTTTGGCTTTGAAGACGAAAAGAGACACTAAAGATTCGATGAAATGGACAAGAATGAGTAATTATAAGCGATCGTGGAATAGCAAGAGCTATGCAACGTAGCCAGGGACGTTCGTTGGTGGCGGTTGATTGACACTAACAGTTTACGGAGGGTGGGTTATAGGCGAATGAAAATGGCAATCGATGGCAATGCAAATGATCAACGGACAATTGGGCAATATGTAGCACGGTTTGTCGGAAAAGTATTGGATTTTCAAAAATGTATACAAAACGATCAGTAGAGTCTGGAGAGCATTTTGCTATAGTGTTTAAAATCGTACATCAGGGGATACAAAAGTTATGGCCATTTGAAATTTTTGGCCTTACATATTTTTTTTAAGCAAAAATAGCACTTTTTCGATGAGAGACCAAGAATGAGAGGCAAAAAGAAAAAACAAACTTTGTTTGCCTAGGCTGAAGCCTTATAATTCAGTTTTAAGCTCATTAGATGAAAATATCGTAAAATGCCCCTTGAATGCCCAAGGGGTGCCAAGTCTGGTATTTGGAGAATGATTCAGATGAAAATGTCAGAAAAAGTAAGGACGTTTATATTGATAAACCAAACCGATATACGGAGTCTGGATTCCCTAGCCCCTACACTTTATGTAAAAAAATCCTGAAAATCTATGATTTGAGTTACAGTCTAAAATTTTGGCAGGAGCAATCGACCAAAACTGAAACTAGACTTAAGCGCTTGATTAAGCCTTCTAAACGATTGCTGTAGGAACTTTTTGAATTTAAAGAATTTGGATTCCAAAAAAACCAACCTAATGAAACTTGAAATCTGGAATGTGCTAAAATTCGGTGAGAGATATTGGTCAGCGTTAACTTAATTGACGCGGTCCCCATGTGACATTTGTGGATATTTTGTTCCAGCTTTAATCCACCTTGTGCGTTACTCCGGTTTTCCTTCATGCAGCACATAGCACCTTCTATTAACCTTCAACCATGCGTAAAACCAATTTGATGAGCGTCGTCCAATTCATAAAAAATATTGTCATCCTGCAAAACAAAAGGAGGGTGGAGAGAGGCTTGAAAAAATTCCAACAAAAACAACGTATGGCGCATCTTTTTTCCTGCCTTTTGTTTCTATCTTTCAGGTTTTGTATTTGATTCAACATTCCCTTCTACTTTTTTATAATTTGTTTCATTAAAAAAACACTTTCCTAGCTTCAATGCTTAGATTTGTAAATAAAAGGAGGAAATGCGGCAAGCTGACAATTTTGAGCAGATTTTCTAAATAATGTTAGGGAAGAAAAGATAAGTGTTTTGAGTACGTCATTACATTTAGAAATTGATTAGTATTTTTGGTTAATTACATATATTTTCTGGATAATAAATTGACGTACATCACTCAAGCCCTTCTTTAATGCACAGCATGATGTTCTAAAACGCAAACATGTAAAATACCTGTTCTGTTCTTCTCAACTGTAGAAAGTTGTATTATTAATTTGAATATAAAAAATAATTTCCCATTCAAATTCAAGATCATCAGCAATTACATGAGAACGAAAAATCTAGCATAAATTTGACATCTAAAAGATAAGAAATTGGCAACGGATCGTTGACCACGCACGATTCAAAATTCAAATTTAAAATCAAAACATCATCACGAAGAGTTTTATTTTGAGATTAATTAATAAACAGGCACGATTTCAATCCTAACTTCTTAGTCTTAGCTCTCAATGTTGTGGAATGTTTCTAATAATCATAGATGGATTCTTCGTTGGAATTACAGTGTTTGCCATGTCGTATTTTCTGTTTTATTTTTACTAGTAGTCGGGAATCGACCCCAGAACCTAGTGGATGATAAATGCGAGCTAGCACATAAGCTAGTGAACATGCAACGTGAACGACCTAGAACGAGAGTGCTAAAGTTGGGCTGAAAATCAACGTTAGCTAGATGAAAGGAATGCGTATAAATGCAGACTGCAATTTTTCTCTGATGCTCGCCAACAACCCAACCAGAACTAAAATCAACATATTTAGATCATGCATACTATCTGAACTGTTACATGGCTGTGAGACCTGGTTCGTTACAGAGAACATAAAACGAAAAATACAAGTCTTCGACAACGTATCTTTTGGCCACGCCGCATTACCAATGAAAAATTGCACAGAAGGATATCAATCTTGAGATACGTAAGAGAAAATTTAGTTCGATTGGGCACACTCTCAGGAAAAGTCTCGAATAAATATGTCACCAAGCACTTGTGTACAACCCACAAGGTAGCAGAAAAAAGGACGACCTAAGAACATCTGGCGATGGCGTCGCTCAACGCTAGCGGAAGCTAATGCTGGGGCGGTTCAAAGTGGCAGCTCTTCGTTTAACAATATATGGGACTTGAAGCAAGTGGCACTCCGAATTACGAGATGGCGACTTTTTATTGAAGGCCTATGCTCTTACAGGCAGTTCAGCATCACCGTTGGATAAAGCGAAATGTAAAAGTATAGTAAGTAAAGTATGCTAACTACTCCACCATCCGGGTGGCAATAGATGATAATTGGAAAGCAATTAACAGAGGTTTGGGGCAAAATTGGCTTACAACCACTCGACCATCTAGACAAGTTTCGAGTTTCTTACTTTTTCAGAATTTTAAGTCGTAGAAGAGTTCTGTAGTCTTTGAAAAATTACGTAACTTGAAGTGTAACGCAAGCTTGCAGCCCTCTTCTGGGCTTATTACACTTAACCTCAGAGCTGACAGAAATGTTAGAAAAATCCTGAAATTTGAAAAGTATTTACTCTTAGGATTAAAATGAAATCCCAAAATATTTACAAATCAATTCCATTCAATTGCAAAAGAGTGATTGTGATTGAACGAACAAGCATTCTTGGTGGGAGCTTAAAAAAATGATACCTTCTCCGCTCCCACATGAAAACCCATAAAATAAAATAAACAACATTCGTCTAAACGGATATAAAACAATATCCTTTTCCAGATCCTCTAGATTTGCGATACAACCGAACTGATAGCACGAAAGTTGAGTTGAGTGCTACAAAAAATAAATAAATTGTTATCTCCAAATCCTTTTACATACAGAGAGATAAATTAGCTTTAGGATGTTTTTTCTCTATTATTTTTGCATACATGATGTTTATATACACTTTTTTTATCTATGATTTGAATAAAAATCGTGCTTTGATTTAAATGCAATGATGAAGATTAGAAAAAAACAAAAATATTTTTTCGTGTTTATTATAAGACGTATGCCTGTTGCTGTGCTAAAGATCTTTTACCCAAACACACATCTAATTCTAAAATGAAAGAAATTATTTATTGTGCCAACTGGATTCGCAACAATACTGATATAATTGAATGAAAATATGTAATTATGGACTGGTTTTCACCCTCTTTTATAGAATCAATTGCAAATTTGATTCAAATTCAACATATGTACTATTTAGAGGGTCTTTTTACAGTGCAGTACCATCATCAGATTAATATAGCTGAGGTCAATGTCCTTTTCAGTTTATAAAGTGCATTTCCAATTTCAATTTCACATCACATCGCATCACATATCCTCAACCCTTAATACTTATCAGCAAACAATTTGCCATTTCATGTGTGCTGCAGCACAGAATATATAAATATTATTATTACATTACATTATATATTGATTAAGAATTTATTTTCCGCTCTCTCTCTCTTATCTCGAGCTCATTCGAAATATTTGATGATAAACAAATAAAATAACAATCACAAAGCACTTGATTTTGGATAAACAAAATTCAAATCGTTATCATTTGGAACAGAAATATCTGAAATCTGAAATGATTCAGTATATTATAGATCTGGAGGGCGACTCATTTTTGCCACTTTTCGAAATGACAATTTTTTTTTGCTTTGGTAATAGATTTTTACGAGACGAATCGGGATCCACCCTTCTGTCAGCGACTTTCCGATTCTTTCATGAGTGACAACCAGTTTAAGAGGGCCAAAAAAGTGGCTTTTTTATATATCAAAAATGACAAATTTTTTTTTCTTCACAATTTGCCTTAGGGTATCCTGAGTACGGAACCGGGTCGACAGAAAGTGAAAAGTGATTCTAGGTGGTCGCCAGAAAGGCCTAAAGCCCTAAAAAAGTGGCTGTTTTATATATCAAAAATGACAACTTGTTTTTTCTTCACAAATTGCCGTAGGGTATCCTGAGTACGGAACCGTGTCAATGGAAATTTGTCCGATTGGGCGAAAAATTTGTAGGCGTAAAATGGGTACCAATAAATCATTTTGACCAAAATTTCAAAAGATTTTATTAATAAATGTATGATTGATATCGTTTTAATCATTAAAATGACGAACTTTTGTATGGGAGCCCACAGAAACCTCTGTCGGTTTGGGCTCACATATGAATGGATCAAGTGTCCTTATCAAATGAATATTTCTTTCAAAATTTCAGCTCGATCAGACAAACCGTCTAGGAGTTTAATGCAAACATCTGGACCGAGCCATTGAATATACTGAAAATGAGTATTCATTTGGTTTAATAAATTCCAAAAAATTAGGTATCCCTTCCAAAAAAAGGAAAACCAAATTGACCCAAAAACAGGAAACTGTCTCAAAAATCTAACACCTATATGCGACATGATGAGACGTCTAACAATCGCTTTTTACTGTTTTCATTGCACTTTGTCGCCTAATCATCTAGCAATCCTTTTGTTTCGTTTATGATATGCTTTGAAACTCTAACCTGCTAAAAATGGTAATAAAAAATAAAGTATAGTAAAATAAAACGAATGAATAATAAAAAAGGACTCAACATTATGTACGTAAATAAAGTTTGGTTTGAATATGAAATCTTGTGAAAAAAACAAATTCTTAAACAAAATTATAAAATTAATATTGATAAAAATGCTTAAAATCATGGGTGCGGATGCAACAAAAACCAAATTTTATATTTTGTGATATCGGAAGTGAATACTTTACTCTTTTTTATTTTCTTTAGATTTTTCAAGAATTTTAATTACTTCAAAAAAATGCGTGCACTCTAATAAACTAAAATAAAAGACTCCGGAAAAATTTGATAAAATGTATATTTATGCTAACAAGGGTTAAGACAATTTTGTCAACAAAGTTGCGATTAAAAAAAAGTCATCTAAAATTTAGGCCGAAATTTGGCAAAATTTTCTTGCAGTGTTGTTAATAAAAGTAAAGCAGAGGGCATTGAGTTATATGGATTAATCCAATAGATTAAAGTATGAAAATCAAATTTTATGTACTATTTTAATTTTTTAAATCGCCATGTTGGTGTTGTTGACTTTTTGACGTCATTGTTAATTACTCAATGGCTATTAATTATAGTTAGTAGTTATAGCACAAGTTTAGAATTAGAAGATAATTTTTGTTTTCTGTTGATTATTTATGTCAGTTATTGCAATTTTTTCCATGAAGGATATTTTTTTATTGTCATTTTGACGATTTTTTTGTATGTAAATACCAACAGTATGTTTTAGTGAATGATTTTATTCTGTTTTATGTATCTACCATTTACGAAGTTCAAACATATTATTTTAAATTAATAGTTTTTTAATAAAAAGTATTTTAAAACCAAAATAGTAATTTTATTTCACCAGAATTTCAGAATAATTTTTCCTGGATATTCAGGTGCCTGGTGGGAATGATAGGCCCAGAGTTATCAGGATATTTATTCGATCTGAATTTCGTACCAAACTGATAGAAATTCAAGTCGTTTGGCGGGACTCTCGGGTTATACTTGCTTTTGATACTTACTTACTTTTTTAGTTTCTTTTTTAACTTCACACTCTTGAGGCCTTTCTGGCGACCACTTTCCTTTGACACGGTTCCGTACTCAAGATTACCCTAAGGCAAATTGTGAAGAAAAAACAAGTTGTCATTTTTGATATATAAAAAAGCCACTTTTTTAGGGCTCTTTAGGCCTTTCTGGCGACCACCTAGAATCACTTTTCACTTTCTGTCGACCCGGTTCCGTACTCAGGACACCCCTAGGCAATTTGTCAAGAAAAAAAAAAGTCATTTTTGATATATAAAAAAGCCACTTTTTTGCCCCTCTTAAACTGGCTGTCACTCATGAAAGAATCGGAAAGTCGCTGACAGAAAGGTGGATCCCGATTCGTCTCGTAAAAATCTATTACCTAAAGCAAAAAAAAATTGTCATTTCGAAAAGTGGCAAAAATGAGTCGCCCTCCAGATCTATTATGTTGCTTTGATTGGAATAACTTGCAAATTTTCAGTCTTGTAGGAAAAAAGTTGAAACACCTTTTTCCAATAAATCTCGTCGCATTTTAGAAGGCAATTATACTTTATTACGACTCAGTTGTTAAGAAAGCTGGGAATTATTGTATTATACATATATTCTGCACTGAGAAAACCCCTTGTTTTTCCGAACTAAGAAAAGCTTACAACCAACTAAAAAATCAGGTTGGTTAAGGCAAACAAGATTTTATAAGTTGCGGCAGGTGAAACCTAATTTTAGATGTAAAATTTCGTTTGAAATCTCAAAAGCTAGGGTGGAGAAGATTTAGGTTAAGACAAACAAGGTAACTTGTTTGAACTACACACTATCTTGTTTGATTTTATACTATTTTCACATACTCAAAAAAAGATCTTATTTGGACTAAACAACATTTACTTTATCTTATTTGTGCCAAACAAGATCGTGTTCGTCTTGTTTCTACCAACTAAACCGGCAAACAATTTTAATGTTAGTTTATCAATTCATCCAGATTTGTGTAATCATGATTTGCTAACTGGACAGCACCTAACCAAACCAGGATTCTGACTATTGGATGTCTGGTGGCTTGGACAAACAAGATTTTCTAGGTCTTGGTAACTGAAAATGATGAGCAAGCTTTTAGTTGTGGCAAACAAGAATTTACTCAGATTGTTTAAGATAATTACTCTGTCATTCTGACTAAACCCCGGCGCCGCTACGACTTAAGGGTTACTTGGGTGGAAAATCACTCTCTTATTTAGTAAATGATATAGATTTGATTGAAAACTAGAAACAGCGTAATACATTCGACCTTTGTTTCTGAATAAAAGTTGGTCAAATTTTAAGTAAGCCACCGTTTTTGAATGTGATTTATGTACCCGCTCAATTTTCATGGCTTGCACAAAATTTGACCACCTTTTTGTTTAGATACAAGGGAAGAATGTAGGACACCGTTTGTAGTGTTCAATAATAATAATAATAATAATAAGGCCTATAGGTACCCTATTGGGACCAGGCGAGCCTTCATATTTCAGAGATCTTTCTNCTATAAAAAATTTAGGAATAACCCTGTCCAAAATAATTCCAGTTTCAGTA
>JXPH01029178.1:0-11691 GCA_001014845.1 Mochlonyx cinctipes
ATTGATGGCCTATGCTCTTAGAGGCAGTAAAAGGCAGGCAAAAGTAAGTAAGTAAGTATTGTGGTTTCCTACGTTTTTAGTACTGAATTGTACTAATTGACTACTAGAAATTTGCCAAAATATTTGGNTCATTGAGCCCCAGTCTATTGGATGAGTGCACAAATTCTAAAGTAGATGGCAAATTAACCNGCATTGAGCCCCAGTCTATTGTATGAGAGCACAAATTCTAAAGTAGATGGCAAATTAACCATCAAATTATTGGCAATGGTCCGAAAATTGAGAATAGGACTCTGTCCAATCGATGTTAAGTATGAAATAATGGTGCTAGTTTTTGAATCAGTGGCCATGGCAGTGGCCAATACATGAGCAAAAAATAGTCCCCAATTAGATTTACGTTCAAATAGTGCTACGGGACATTATATTCATTTTCATGGCTATTCCGATACATTGATGTCTTTTAATTCGTTGGTTCCGTGCGACTTCGAATTGATGGAGTTTCACCTGTAATTATTCCATTTAGAAGTACAAATTGATTCTGACTACAAGAGTTACTATATCTCTGAACCAGCTTAGATGTTTATTTGGAAGTACTAAAATAATTGGTAAATTTTTTGGTACATAATTAAAATTGCTCTCAAACTGTAGTCTCGATACCATATCGGACTGGTTAACTTTTCTTGCTTCAAGATTTAATTTTAAATTTAAGGCATGAAGACATACCAAAATCATCATCATGTTAAGCATTATGTTATCGTAAATAATAATTTCGGGGAGGAAGAGGAAGAGGAGGAGGAGGAAAGAGTGTACATTTTTGGGTCATTGAATTTTGGTATCGTCTCTAATCTGAAATTAATGCCAAATCATTCTTGAAGATGTAATCATCTCTCTAGTTTACTGTTAGTTCAAGTATAAGGTTTTTTTTGCCATACATATTTTTTTGCTATTGTTTTAATTATATATACACATCGCACATAGCGCGATAATGTTAATTTATGTACATTTGGTATATACCTTTGTATACTTATGCTACATCATACAAACAACATCATCAAAAGGTATAACTGGAAATTTATATTACATATATTACGAGTTTATGATGATGATAGTAGCATAAACAAAAGGAATTGATATATTTTTATGGCATTTTTTTATTATTATTAATTGAAATTCGTTTTGCGATCGCGATCTATTATTCAGTGCATCAAGAAAGATCGAGAGAAGAAAAGAGCAAGACGTGTCAAATTATGGCCGGGAGCGATTTTAATGTATGCAGCAGATGATTATGCTAATTGAATGATACATTAAAATATATGATTATTACTCTAAAACATAATGTATGCGTTCCCGAGCACGCCATTGGGATCATCATGACGATCAAATCATGTCTGGCTGCGATCGATCGCGAGAACAAAAGAAATTGATGTGCAATTGTAACGTTTATCAGTTTATTAGCCTCGGGGTGATTGGTCTATTTTTATGGAACACCCAGAGATAAAACTCCTTACAAGGGAACGACTTCACCTTTCTATCTTCACAATTTATTGTTGAAGGTGTGGCGTTTGAAAAAGTAATTTAATTTTAAGTCATTGACACCAAAATATTTAATTTTAAAATGTCTTACAAGACACTAATGCCAGCGTGAATATTTTAAAAATTATTTGCGCACGCAAGTAAAAAATACTTTGCGTGCCAAAAACATTTGAGACCCTCATTATCATCCGCCATTTAAACTGTCATCAATTGATCTTTAATCGATAAGCTTAAACGTCCTTCATTTGAAACCTCTCAAAATAATAGATTTTTCTTCTGTCCCTTTCTAATCCCCCATAAAATACCATAAACTTATCAATTATGAAGTCAAAAACATGAGAGCCTGCAGCGAACTGCACATAAAAGCGATTAAACTAAATGCATTTCAGTTCAAAAACTATCAAAAACAACAACACACAAAATAGATCTTGATGATCGAAATGGAAATGTAAATGAAGAAAATTGCAAAAAATATGATTAATATTATTTTCACAACATTATAGAATCACGATAGAAAGAAGTTGTTCTTTGTTTTTAGACCTTAATTTTCAAGAGCTATAAAGTTAAAGTAATTTCTAATACGTGCAGATTTTACGGATGACCCGCTGAAAAAGTTTTTTTGTGGAAAAATAATTCAAACCCAATTATAAAAGATTTGCTGCAGATTCAAAGAATTTTTGGGGGTTTGTGAACTTTTAAAGATTGTTTGGGATGTGGTGGGTTTTCTGAGATTTATAGGGATTTGTGGACTTTTTGGGATTTTTCGGGACCGCATGGACTTTGAAAGACTTTTCGGGATTTTTATAGACTTTTAGAGATCAGTAGGGACTTGAAAGACTATAAGACATTTTTATATTTTTGAGACCTGTGGTCCCTAAAAGTCCCAAAAATACTGGATAGATTATTATCGATCCCTAAAAGTCTTTCAAAACCCCAAATTTTCAATTTCCAATTCCAAATTTATTGTCAAAGGACCAGGCGAATCCTCATATTTCAGGGAACGTTCTAGGT
The DNA here is from genome assembly GCA_001014845.1 of Mochlonyx cinctipes. Classification (NCBI taxonomy): domain Eukaryota; kingdom Metazoa; phylum Arthropoda; class Insecta; order Diptera; family Chaoboridae; genus Mochlonyx; species Mochlonyx cinctipes. The sequence continues at coordinate 2,542 of JXPH01029178.1, forward strand.
ATTAACGGACCTACAGTTTATGGTGGATTCCGACCCACCACAACTTTAACGATTATGCTAATGAGCTACCATTTTTTATTTAACTCATCAAGTCATGTTCAATTTTTGCTGTGAGGAAACTGACTAGCCTCTTCGACATGAACGCCATTCGAGTGCCTTCTATCCCATGCTTAGTTTTTGTTCAGTAACTCATGAAATTTTGAGTCCAATCGGAAAAGATTTGGGACGTGGTTTTTAGAGGGTTTTTGAACTACTTTTTTAAGATATTAATCACCAAAAATATAGGAAATTCAATAAAAAATAATTTCACTTCTTGGATTTGTGGATTAAATTTACTTTCCTCTTGTTACGGCTCCAAATAGGTGAACAAAACGCACCTATTTTGCAGTTATATGCTGGCAAAATCTTTNTTGTGGATTAAATTTACTGTCCTCTTATTACGGCCCCAAATAGGTGAACAAAACGCACCTATTTTGCAGTTATATGCTGGCAAAATCTTTTTGGTGAAAAATTAAGTCAGAGTAACTATTCATTGTATAAATATTTTCTGAAATTTTTAACTTAATCGGTCAAGAAGATCTACCGATACAGGGCTGAGAACAGTCAAAACCCCTTGAAAATTCAGGGGAAAGTTGGCACATTTTTTTCTAAGACAAAAATCGATCTGAAAATCTTGTAGCCTGATTAGTCAAAGGCTACTATGGGTTCTAGTACAAAAGTAACTAAATTCATGAGTTTTTAAGCTATAACTCTATGATCCATGGTCTAATTAGGCTTCAAAATGGTATGGAAGCTTAGTTTTTTAATTAATTGAAGCCCTGAAAATAGATTGAAGTCTTCTATAGCAGGGTCCAGTACATAGATGAAAAAGTTCAAACTTATATTTTCTAAAAAACAGCCATTGAATGTGATATGTGCAAATTCTGAGGAATTTCCATGCACGAGTGCCGAAGTTATGTAGCCAATTGTAATTTTTTTATCCTGCTTAAAGCCTTGAAAAATCTTGCTAAGATCCTGCTAAATCAAAAATTAATCCTGGCAAGAATCAAAGTACTCGGTATTTAAAAATATTTTCAAAGTTCTTAAGCCTAATCTCAGTGCTGTTAAATCATTTAGCAGGATTTTAAAATTTCTTCCTGGTAAACGAAATTAAATCATGCTAAATCTAGCAGGAAACCTGGGTTGGGTTAAGCGACTAACCGATTTAGCTAAAAATTTTAGGGCCTCAATAAAATATAAATTTTGCTGGAAAAATAGCTATCAAAAAGTGTTAAAGTTCGACGTTTGCAGTCTGCTAAAAAAATGCAACTTCTTTTTGCAATTTAAAATCAGCATTTCCAAAGTTAATTTATTTAATCGAGCTTGGGTGTAAGAGGTCCAGCGAAGTATCCTTTAAGCTTTTCTTTCATCATGTATTATGTATCTTTTTGTTCATATTTACTGTATATTTTATGTTAGGAACTGTATTTAGACTTTGACAAAGATGATGTGTGTAAATTTTGAAGAGCATTGAGTATATACAGAGCTATCCAAGAAAGTCTGGTAATTGGAATCATCAGGAATGGCTAATATTATAAGAAATTTAGCACAGGAAATGTTCTTGAGCACTTGCCATTAGCCTAAATTCCAACCTTGAGGTCATTTTAATCACGAGAACACGAAAACTTTGGTAGTGGCCTGTGCCTAGGAACCTTCAGATTCCGATGTTCAAGAATCAAACTTTTTTAGGATTGTTCTCGGATACCAAAAGCTTATATCAAAATTTGAGCTCATTTGGATCAGTAGCACTCTGAACGTTCTTGGTACTTTAGAGCCCTGTTTCCCGATGTTCTCTTAAGGAACTGTTCTTCGATACTTATCAAAACCTTATATTCCAAATTTGAGCTTATTCCAATCATTAGAATTCAAGAATTCTGGAAAAATCTGATAAGACCCAGGCCCTTTGGTCCGATTTGACCCATTAACCTCACCCTTACTTTCATTGGGAAAAGCCTCCACATAAAATTTTAGCCAAATCCTAGTTATCCAGGACACACAGACACAAGACAGACAGCCATACACAAAGAGATATTATTTTTGTTTTGGTTTTTTCACGTTTCAGACCATTTGGAGCAATGTTTCCCGAGAAACCAAAATTTATTTTTTCACTGAATACATAAGCTTTTCTTTTCTATCTACCGATTATAGATTTGATGAAAGAAAAGCTAAAAGAAAAGCTTTATATACGTACAGAAAATATTTGCTTTAAATGATCTGAAATGCGAGAAAAACAAAAAAAATTGTCTGTTTGTCATCGTCCGTCCGCTTGACGTATGTCTGTTTCCACGATAAATCGCGTAATTCTCAACCGATTTGTCTGAAATTTCGTGTGGGGGCTTTTCTTAACAAAAATAATTCGTTAATGGGTAAAATCTGGCCACGGGGTCTGGGGGCCCTCATACAAACTCACCAGAATTTTCCAAAAACCTTGAATTCTAATGATAGGAATGAGCTCAAATTTAAACATAATCTCGTGGTTAGTATCCAAGCACAGTTCCTAAAAGAGTTTGACCTTAGGACATTGACATCTGGGGGCTCCTTTGTACAAAAAACTCTCCGAATTTTTGAGTTTTAGTGATCGGAATGAGCTCAAATTTAGGATATAAGCTTCTTGGTATTTATCTAAGAATTGTTCCTAAAAAAGTTAGACTCTAAGACATTGGGATCTGAAGGCTCCTGTGTACCAGGAACTTCCAGAATTCTTGAGGTCTAGTGGTCAGAATGAGCTCAAATTTGGAATACAAACTTATGAGTGGTGCTCAAGAACAGGTCGTATGCTAAATTTGAGATAATTTGCTACGTTATTTTATTGAATTTCTTAAATTTTAAAGCCCTGTGAAAGGGCTGAAGCTAAAGTTAAATTTTTTTCAAAGTTCTGTAGTAAAATCCTAACAATGTAATATACCTGACCCTTCATTTGGAGCATAAAAACTTGTAGTAGCATAATTTTTCACAACCGCAAATTGCAAATATAACTCACCTCACCTGCAAGTAAACAAAAGAAAACATAACTATTAGTGATGTTACATTATTATAAAAGTATTAATTAAGTATAGTATATAGTATGAAGCATAAATAAATAAATAAATAGGATCATTTACAAAAAAAACACTTTATGAGAAAGGAAGTGCTCACGATGTAGGTACATAAAAAATGGAGAGAGGAATAAAAAACAAACTAGTTAATGGGGCATAAAATAGAAAAATATTGACAGATTAATTACGGAGTCGATTGTAAAAAAGTGCCAATCAAGCTGATATCACACCTATTATTTTCTTTAAAAATACACAATATATAAAACAGGTGGTAAGTAAGTAAAAAGGGTTATTTTTTCATGCAAAAAAAAAGTTAAAAAGAGGGCGATGAACTCCATTTTGTTTTTAAATATCATACATATATTTTTGAAGATTGCAATCTCATTCTTAAGGCAAAAGCATTTTAAAGAAAAATTACAACATTAGATTTAAAACAAAATTACTTTCTGTTTTGCTGACCTTGAAGAACCCTGTGTGAATTCTGAATTCGAACCCGATGATACTTGAGACGATCTTGTCTTGTTTGCTTAAAAAATAAAATAAAATAAAATCTTGTCTTTCGTGCATGACACAACAGTCGTCTTATCTTACATCCAATCTCATCATAATTGCATTACCGTCTTATCCCATTAACTTAGCGTTCATTTTCCCGAAAAAAAAATCTGTAACCCTACACTACACTCTGTTGTATTTTGTCGGTTCAAGGATGCACCCCATATGACTTTCGAAGTGTTATTTGATCATTGTATGATTTTTGTGCACGTTCGCTACACAAAATTAATTTCAAGCGACAGATTTGGGAAGTGAAAATGATGGCGATTTGGACATTGTTTGAAGGTTGAGCATTGATTATGGGAACAGGATCGGGTTTCATTCTTATTTTAGTATGTTTTATTAGCCATTTTTCAAAATAATTTGACAGGTTATTAATATTATTTTTTTGCTACACGTAAACATAAATATTTGTTTTATTCGTTGACCTACTTTGCCAGATTTTTCCATTATTGGAGGTCCAAATTAGTTTGTCTTTTAAAAAAAGGCATCGTACAGAATTGAAAAATCCTCCCTCGATCCAAATTCATTTGATTTTGAAACTAGACTCATTAGACATAGACAACTAGTGGAGCGATTCTGGAATAATGTGCCGATAGAGATTTGGCCGAAGGGGAAATTTGCCGAAAGATATTTGACCGAAAGGAAAAACTTAACGTAAGACATTTTGCCGACAGGGAAAACTTCCCGAAACGGAAAATTGAACGAAAGGGAAAATTGGCCGAACGAGGAATATGTAAAAACCTAGTAAAATTAGCTGAACTGAAAAAAGTGGACGACGGAACGGGCTCGTAAACATTGTTTACTGTCTGAGTCGGTAAACCATGTAGTACTGGGCGGGTCTATTACTTTTGACATATCTGAGACATAAGCTATTTTAGAAATAAATTTCACAGGTGGTGATCTTTGGAAATTTTTATTACTGATTTTTTATTTGTATTAACGGAATATTTTAATACAATTTACCGATTTTTTCCTTAAATTTAACTGAATATTTCAGTTAATTTGGGCCAAACCCTAGAGAAATTAACTGACTGGATCTGTTAAAAAACAGAAAATTCCGTTAAATATACTGGACGATTCCTCAATTTTGACTGAATTTTGAATTTTATATAAAACCTACAAATAAATCAACTTTTTGATTTTAATATGTGAGGGAAGTCTTAATAAGCTAGGTGGGTCACGACTAGAAGAGGTGGGTCACGACTAGTATGTTTACCCTACTACTTTGGGACATACGCTAGTTCTGAGATCATAATATTTTTTTACAATTCGGAAAAAAAAAATCAGTAAAAATTACTGATTGATTAAGTCAAATTTACGGAATCGATCAGTAAATTTAACGGAATTTGCTGTCTTTTTAACTGGAAGGATCAGTTAATTTCTGCTGATGTTGGCATAAATTAACTGAAAAATTCAGTTACATTTAAGGAAAAAATCAGTAAATTGTACCAAAATATTCCGTAATTATGAATGAAAAATCATTAATAATAAGTTTCCAACTATCGTCACCTTTTGAAGGTTTTTGAAACACGGTTTAGGTCTCCAATGTGCCCGGGCTTATGTCAAAATTGACTGCCTCGTCTAGTTCGTAATAAATGGGGAACGTTTAGTTATTTTATTACCTAAAAAATCTCGTAGATTATTGTCTATCAACCAAATCAATAAAATTGACTAGACATTTTTCAAGATAAGTTAAGCGTGCATGATCTGGACATTGCTGAAAATGACCGGCAATTCTAGAATGATTGGTCGAAAGACAATTGGCCAAATGCAGATTGGCTGAATTGCCAATTGGCCAGCCGAAAGGACAATCGGCCTAATGCCAACTGACCGAAATGGACAATTGGCTGAATTAAAAAAATATTTTTCTGTAAAATTAATATAATTGAAATATGAAATAATTTTGACTGCCCTTGTAGCTTGATCGCTAGAGCGTCTGCCCTGGGTATGGGTTCAAATCCGACCTGTGACGATTGAACTAACTTGCATTTTTTATCTTTGCCGAGAAGTTAGATTGCTTTTTATGCACTATTGTCAATGAATAAACAAGGTAATTTCCGACAAGTATGCTCAGAGCAATGCTATGTATGGGATAGGAAGCGTTGAGTGGTTAGCATACTAGCCTATCATCCACTAGGTTGCGGGTTCGATTCCCGTACCTGCTTCTGTGTTTATTTCAATTAGAATATTGATTTTCAGTTTGTAATAAATCTGCATTATCGATAATTCTATAAACAGAACACAGAACAGTCAGTCTGTGAAATATGCATACACCTACTACCATCTACAATTATATGACCTATGATTGTAGTGGTATATGTGTGTATGTCAGGTTAGTCAGTTTCCTTGCAATAAAAACTGAACATAACTTGAAGGGCTCAATGAACTGGTAACTCATTAGCATAACCATCAAAGTTGTGGTGGTTCGGAATCCACTATAAGCTGTAGGTCCACTAATACCTAGAAAGTTCTCCGAAATATGAGGACTCGCCTGGTCCTAATAGGGTACCTATAGGCCTTATTATTAATGCGTTGCGAATGGCGTCAATAAATGTTGATTATGATGCAGAACCTAGGCACATGACCAAGGAATATAGTTGTAGGCATAGCTTGGCCTGGAAATTGCTGAGTTGATTACGCTATTTTCTATATGGGGATGATATGAATATTGACGTATAAAAAAACAACTTTCGGCCAATTTTCCGTTTGGGTCAATAATCCTGTACGCCCAAATGTCGTTCGGCCTATTTTTCTTCGGTCATTTGAGTGGTTCTAGTGTTCTCTTATATTTCTCAAGTCAATAACTATTTTTGACTGCCCTGGTGGCACAGGGTATGGGTTCAAATCCTGCCCGTGCTCGACCGTATAGAAAGCTTTTTCTTGTAAAGTTTGTACAGAAATTAAATTAGCAAGTGATCCAATTTGCATATATTTTTACATCTCGTTTTATTGATATATGATACACATCAGCTGCTGCTGCAAACACACAACAATGATTAAAGTTAATTAATGGTGCAATTACTTTGAGCTGAGAGATTGGACTGGATTGGTGCATGAATTAAGATCAAGGACAGAGTTTTATTGCATAATCTTTTAAGCTTAAACTTGATTTCAATAAAACCACTTTAGGGTGCATTCACACTTCAGTATATTTAGCATTATATAACGCATAAAAGGCCGGATTGAAATAAAATTTAAATTAAATTTTGAGGTTATATTAATTCTATTTTTAAATTTCTGTCCATATTTCCGGCGTTTTTATTCTAAAAACCTGTCGATACAATCAACAAAATAGCCACAAAAGAAAAGCAATTTCTCAAAAATTATATGCTAATTGCTTTTTTCCATCTTCTTAATAGGTAAAATAAGAATAGAATTGAAGAAAAGAAATTCTCATCAAATAACCAGAACATTATAGTCCGTTATGACATCCGATTTCGGAGATCGATTCGAAGATTGATGCCAAAAGCGTGGTAAACACAAATAAAAAATTGTTAAAAAAGAAGGCAGGTTCTAGCTTTCTTTCTTTATTGTTTTATCTTCTTTTTTAAGCTAGTCTTTCTTTCTCTCATCATATCTATAGATAGAAAAGAAAAGCTTATGCATTCAGTGAAAAATTTAAAAAATAGTTCCTCGGGAAAAGTTGCTCCAAATGGTCTGAAATGTGAAAAACACAAAAAAATGTATGTGTTCTGCTGTGCGTCTGTCTATTTATTTTCTTTTTTTACCGATTTAGCTTAAATATTGTGTGTTTTTCAACAAAAATGTATTTACAAGTTCGTTAATGGGTCAAATTGGACCACGGGGTATGGGGGCTCCCATATAAATTAACCAGAATTTTCCAGAAATCCAGAGTTCTAACGATCGGAATAAGCTCAAATTGGCAACATATTCAAAATTGCACATATCTTGCAAACTATAGTGGAGAAGGGTGTTGGGGCATCTGGCCGAACCAAAAGGGGCCAAATTTGTTTTCGAGTATCGATATTTAGCCGAATCTTAAAAAAAATATGTTTGGGCGAAATAAAAATAAATCAAATAGATAACTTTTTTATTTAGAAAACCCCAAATAATGCACCCTTTTTTCAAAGAATTTTTGCAGTGATTGGTACAGTAAAATTAATATTATTGCACACAATGCAGCATTTTCTTAAATTGATAATGAGTTTTTTTAAAGAAAGTTATTTTTGCCGATAATTAAAAACACCACTTAATGCACCCTTTTTTCTGATAATTTTTTTAGTGATTGGTTGTTAAAAGGTGCCTCAATAGTTGCAGCACAAATTCTAGTTCACCCACTTTGGTTCGATTTGAAGCTCTTAAATTATGTGGGCTGAAAAGTTTTATCAATATTATTCAGCCCACTGAATTTGAGAGCTTCAAATCATATTAAAATTGGGGAACTAGAAATTGTGCAGCAACAATCGATGCACCTTTTAACAGTCATGGTGCTAGGATATAATATAATTAAGATTAATACACGCAATGCACCCTTTTTTCTTGAATTGATTATGAATTTTAGTTAAAGAGAGTTATTTTTGCGATCATTAAAAAACCCCACGTTATGCACCTTTTATTGAGATTTTTTTTAAATTATTGCGATACAGTAAAATAAACATTATTGCACACAATGCACCCTTATTTCTTAAATTGATAATGAATTTTAGTTTAAAAAAACTTATATGGCCGATAATTAAAAAATCCCACATAATGCACCCTTTTTCAATTTTTTTTTGTGTTTTCTATTTCGTCTAAATGTTGCAAGATAATATTTTTTTCCTATTTCGGTCAAATGTCTATAATATTTTTTTTAATGATTCGGCCAATTGCCCAAATAACTTTTTTCTGTTCGACCAAATGGCCTTCGGCTATATGCTATATGGAATGCATCTAAGCGTAACAAAATCGTGGAGAAGGGGGCTAAATGGTTAAATTTTTTTTTTGCTGCATTCAGCCTATATCTCTCCTACAATATCCATTTAACCCTTAACTTACTCACCTCACATAAGCCTGGGGATTCTGTTAAACCAGAAATAAAGGACTTAAAATACCAAAAATACAGTTGGCAAAAAAGTTGAATTCCTACCATTTTGGTGCTTCATATCCATTATCTCTGGACTAACATGATTTCTAATCCATAGTTCACGGTCCGATTACGCTCAAAACTGGTATGGGTGCTTAAATTGGTATTTTATTGAAGCTCTAAAATTTTGAGCAGAATCAGTACAGCCCAGCCCCGATTCTGAATACCAATTTTGAAATTTCATATTCGGATAATCGAAACGTAGAATCGAGATTCTGCTTATAAATTTGCTCAAGGACATCCTAGAGCATTTGCATCTTGGGCAAAGTTGTTTAGTGCATATAGCTTCCAAATATTGATACTTGAAATNGAGCATTTGCATCTTGGGCAAAGTTGTTTAGTGCATATAGCTTCCAAATATTGATACTTGAAATACCTGCCACCTAGCGCACTGATATGGAACTAAACCTAACTTTGCTGGATAATATTCTAGAGCAT
>JXPH01029197.1:323-12949 GCA_001014845.1 Mochlonyx cinctipes
AGTCATGTTAAGTTTTTATTGCAAGGAAACTGACAAACCTGACATACACACATATAACACCAAAATCATATAGGTTATATAATTGTAGATGGTAGTAGGTGTATGCATATTTATCACAAATTGAAAATCAACAATCTAATTTTATAGAACACATCAGTTTGTACCGGGAATCAAACCCAGAACCTAGTGGATGTGAGGCTAGCGTGCTAACCACTCAACAACCCGGTCGTCGAAGACTTTTTTATATTCATCCAATCCAGCTCCACCTCAACGGTATTTAGTAAATAACATATCGTATCTATTCCGGAGTTCGATGATGATTTGATTCTGTATTATGGGCTCTTTAGTTTCACAACATCGTATTTTCGCATTTCTGATTCGACTATTCTTGGAGCAGCATGAATTTTAACCTAAAGTAACCATCTAATAGATAATGTGGTGTTCTCATTTCGGTGCCTCGCCTACTCCTTACATCGATGAGGGATGATCTATTGATTATGATGTGATCTATTTGAAAAAAGTCGCCATTTGGATTTATTCACATGACGTTATGTATCGTTTTATGTGGGAACAGAGTGCCTCCATTCACTAAATTGTGCATACTTAGGTTATTGGATTTCATGTTGTCATAAAATAACCCCCACGACCTATATAACCTCATCTTCCCCTTCTTTTTTGTGTGTACATTTAGCATGATCACTATCTGTATACACAATGTCCATAAAATTTTAAAATACACAAGCTGAGAGAAAGATAGCCTAAATATAAAAGCTTTGAAATCGGAATATTTGCGAATGGCCAATCAAACCTGTTCTCTTTAAATAAAACAGTAAAAAAAATCAGAAGACTTCAATTTTACAAGCAACGAACCCTAAAAATAAAAATAAAATCTCGTCTTTTTTATTATTATTATTTTCTAATTTATCAACATCTCCGAGCAGCGAGCAAGCATCTTTCTTAAGAGGTAAACATTCCAGACAATTAAAAATTAGCATAATTATAAATTATGTAATAATTAACATAACGTTTTTTCCTATATTTATACCATAGTATATATTTTGATATAAAAATGCTGGAAAGAGAACTAGTTTGTTTGTTTGCTTGCTTGCTGCCTGTTGGTGTTGAGTTGTTCGATGATCGTAATATGAATGCCAGGAATTTTTGTGCAACAGATGATATTTCAATTCAATCACAAGATATAGTAGAGAAAAAATAATAATTAATTACATAAAGAATGTTTATATTATTATTACTACTTATACTTCTTATAACGCTCTTTATTTCTTATAATAATAAGGAGGCAGCAGATAGCTAGAAAGATTGAATATTTGAATTGAAAAGATGCGGGGAGGAGAGAAAAGTAAACTTAATGATATTATTCTTTAATGGGCATATAGCATTTATTTTAATAACACGGATGGAGCTTGCGGATTTTATTACTTCACGCCCAAAAAATATGTTAATTAAATACATTTTTGTTGGCTAAAATTACTAATTCGTTCGTTTTATTATAGAAGAGAGAAGCAGAGGACATTCAACTTAATTTGATATCATCAAATTTGGCCAAGAAGAATCTCCTAACAATTAAAACTGTTTTATAAGCATAACATTTTCAACTGTGCAGTCTTTGCATGACTATACATGTACATGTAAAGGGTCAATCGGATTTGTCAATATCAAAACGTCAGTCACAAGGTTTACATTCTTATCATGGTGAAATTGATGAACGAGCAACGTTTGGAAGTTATTAAAACATGCTACTGAAATTCAGAGTCTGTGGTCACAACTTAAGAGCGCTTGCTCTAATTTTTGGTCGTAATAATCGCCATCAGACAGGCTGTGCGTGCTATATATATATAAATTCGAGTCAACATATTTACTATTGAATGTTCCTGTGTTATGAGACAACGCACCGGTCAAAGTACCAAAAATACCACAGCCATAAGTGTTTCAGTTCAAAATGCGCCAAATCAGTCGATTCCACGCGGTTCACAGGAATATGGAATCTCTCAAACCACATTGTGGCGAATTTGCGTAAAGATATTCCCTTCCCTTACAAGATCAAATTAACTCAAGAAATGAAACCTCTTGATCATTTGAAGCGCCTAAACTTCTCCGATTTGGCTCTACATAAGTTTGAAGAAATTCATGAATTTCATCGAAAAATCATCTTCACCGATGAAGCTCATTTTTGGCTTAATGGCTTTGTCAATAAGCAAAATATGCGTTATTGGACACCCACATGTGCTTCAAGAGACTCCATTGCATCCAGAAAAAGTGACCGAGTGGATTGGACCGTATTTTTTCGTCGATGAGAATGATCGCCATGTTACGGTCATAGGATTTCGCTGTCGTGCCATGTTGGAAGACTATTTTTGGCCAAAATTTGATGGACTTGACATCAGTGATATGTAATGGTATGGTTTGTTTTAAGTAACGCAATGGCTTTACCAACAGTAACCGATTCAAACCCAATAATCATCACCAAAGAGAAAGCAGGGGGTGCTATGCGACCATTGCTATGCGACCCCAGTTGGAAATTTTGATTCGCATCAAAATAAAAATAATAGATGACCGGGATGTAGTATAGCACATGTGACACCCAAGTGAGTGAAAATTTATAAACCTAATTAGGCAATCACAGCACATCAGTCACGAAAAAGTCTCGTTGCAATGTAAGCAGTATCTATAAATTCAATGGTAATTGCAAATTGTTATTTACTCATTTCAAAGTTCCTTACTACACCCTTCCGTTTCCTAGTTTCCAAAGGGCCCAACAAGAGACCTACCTATAGTGTGCCTTATTTTACCGTAGGGCAATAATAATATATAATAATATACTATAGGTACCCTATTGGGACCAGGCGAGTCCTCATATTTCAGAGAACTTTCTAGATATTAGTGGACCTACAGCTTATAGTGGATTCCGAACCACCATAACTTTAATGGTTATGCTAATGAGTTACCAGCTCATTGAGCCCATCAAGTCATATTCAGTTTTTATTGCAAGGAAACTGACTAATCTGACATACACACATATACCACCACAATCATAGGTTATATAATTGTAGATGGTAGTAGGTGTACGCATATTTCACAGACTGACTGTTCTGTGTTCTATTTATAAAAATATCGATAATGCAGATTTATTACAAACTGAAAATCATTATTCTAATTCAAATAAACACAGAAGCAGGTACGGAAATCGAACCCGCAACCTAGTGGATGATAGGCTAGTATGCTAACCACTCAACCACCTGGTCGTCGATAAATTAATTACCATCGAAGTTTCATGAAAATATGTTAAAAATGCTTAAAAAGCAATATTTTCGATGATCCATAACTTAAGAACGATGAAAAATATAACTATTGCCCCGTGTAATTTTTTGCTTCTTTTGGTCTAGTTAATCAATCCTAAAAGAACTTTTTTGATTTGAACATTGAGGTCAATTAGGCCATAGGGGCTTAAAATTGTCCTAACATTTTACGCTATTGTTTCTCGATTTCATGGAAAACGTGGAAATTTCCCACGGACCTTCCGGGACAATGTCCACATGACTCAGTTCAACCTTGTTGGGTTTCCGTATATCAGCAAACAAGCTAGGTCTAAAATTGACAAAAATACAATAAAACAATAAAATGGACCCATCAAGGGGGCACAAGTTGTTCTAGCAGACATCTGCTCCAAAACCGTGATATGCTCGCTGCTGTGAGAAATACATTCAGAATTATAGAACTATACCCAAGACACATGAATATTTAAGCTGAAACCGAATATTCTTCTACAAATTCTTTCAGTTTAACATTTCAAAAAGGTTTCATTTAAAAACCAATTGATAATGAGAAAAGAAACTAAGTAATAAACATAAATGTATAAAAACAATCTAGAATAGTATAAATATTTAATGAAGAATCCAAAAATGCAGTTGAATGAAATATTTTCCCAGGACTTACCTTTAATCTAATGTAATTTAATTTAATTTGAATACTATATTATGTAAGTAGTGATGATAATATTCAAAGTGATTGTAAAGTTGTCGTCTTGAGGTTGAGGTGAACTCAAAATATTCCCATAGGTAAATTAAGTTTAAACGGCATTTAATTATAAATTACATAAGCGTACATATATATTATCCAAAAATAAAACGTCGGGAAACACTTCTTGTTTAATTTCTGTACACTTTTTTCCAAAACACAATAGGTAAATTAAAATAAAAAATTATATCTAATTAGACGGAGAACATAAAAATGTTAAACCACTTAAAAACACATCAAAAAACTAATTTCTTTCAATTAATTTTTAAAATAAGAAATCACTTATTTATATTTTTATTTAATTTCATCTCATATTTCATTCAATTTAAATCAATATTCAAAAACGAAAAATATTCTTGTATATTTATTCCACGTATCACTCTTTTCTTTTTTCTTTTTAATAAATCTTATTTTTTTAATTCTCTTTTGTCACCATCATCTTCATCTCCATTCCATCTTCAACTAACACTGAACAATTTTTTATTACAACTTTTTTACACACATTTTATATGTATTCTCAGCAGCCGCACCACAATATAAAAAATGCTTTTCTATCGCAAAAACAAGATCGTTCTTCTTCGACCATTCAATTCGTACTGATGTATTGACCAAGTTGGAGCAAGTACGAGAGCTTAACTGGAGTCGCTTTGAACAACTATAAAGACAAGTTTTCGAACATTTGAATTACATACGAACAAGGTGAGGCATAATAGATGATGAAGAAGATGTATTGAAATAATATCTGTTTACATTCTCACAATCTTTTGATCGTGATATTCACAAGAACACCAAAATTTAAAAGAAAATTCCTTACCTACCAATATTAACTTTTGACTGATTCTTTCATTTAAAATATTTCCGAAAAACCACAATTCTTTTGCAAAAGATGTTTCTCTAGCTGTTTTTATAGTATTTTAGCTTTTCATCACTATCATTCAATAGATGAAAAGGTTATGGATTCAGTAAAAAAAAAGTTGTTCCAAATGGTCTGAAACATGTAAAAAAAATTATAAAAAAATTATTTTAAAAATAGAATGTCTGTGTGTGTGTCTGTCGTTGTCGTTGTCGTCTGTCTGTGTCCTCGATAACTCACGTAATTCTCAACCGATTTGGCTGAAAATTTGTGTGGAGGCTTTTTTCAACAAAAGTAAGGACGAGTTCGTTAATGGGTCAGGGGGCCCTTATACAAACTCACCAGAATCACTCGCTCGAGTTCTAATGATCGAGATGAGCTCAAGTTTGGAACATAATCTTGTGGTAAGTGCCCAAGTCCAGTTCCTATAAAACTTTGACCCTGGGCCATCGGAATCTGGGGGCTCCAGTACCAGGAACTTCGACAATTCTTGAGTTTCCGGGATCGGAATGAGCCGCGCATTCGGCACGTAATCACGTAAGTCAACAACAGTCGTCTTCAAACGTTGGCACGGGGAATAGCCTTGTACCCCCGCCAGTGAGAATATCCCAAAGTGCATCTCCACGGAAGCCTCAGGCGCAATACCAAAGAGACAGTACCAGCAAACACAATCCATTATCATACTTCAGAACTATTCAAAATCTATCGTCTTGTGTGGCGAATGGAATCCATTACGAAAAACAGTATACAACTAGCGCCAACTATCCCCACGATGGGAAAATAATAATAAATTCAAAGTTATATAAAAAGCCGCTCAAATATAACCACGTTTTTTCTTTTAAAAAACCGTTATATACATAAGCACCAAACACAATCCATTATCATAATGGGTAGTGTTTGGTACCAATGCCGTTTTGCAGCGCACCAGCTCCTCTTCTAACCATTCGGCGTTGAATAATTCAAACCTGTACAGCAGCGGCACGAGCATCACAAAAACTTGGCAGTGCAACGTAGGAGAACTCATCCGCGATCGTCGTTTGTGATATCCGCTCTAGTTACCGTATATTATAATATGAATAAATAAATATATTATAGGCATAGACTAAAGAATATCAAGACTTCCAACTGACATTTCACCATTCGAGATAATTTTTTACCCTACAGCAAAGACCCCATAGTTATCCTACATTTCAACCCCGCAATGTTTTATTTCAACATTTGCATAGCGGTCGCCCTCTCGTTTATAAAAGCAGCATTGCCGATGTAATGCATTTAGATGCGAGCGTTGCGCTCGCAGCGAGGTAAGACCTCAAAACAGCAGTCATTACAAATTTGGTGATTTTTCTTTTATCTTGGAAGTCTTGATATTGTTAGTCTNCCGATGTATTGCATTTAGATGCGAGCGTTGCGCTCGCAGCGAGGTAAGACCTCAAAACAGCAGTCATTACAAATTTGGTGATTTTTCCTTTATCTTGGAAGTCTTAATATTCTTTAGTCTATGTTATAGGTATGTTACAGTACTCCAATAAATTAGCTTTGTCTTTTTTATTTGCAATTTCCAAATATTTGCACACCTAATAAAATGAAATTTTGAAAGACTAAAAATACACTTTGGAAAGTCTAAACAGCAAAATTTTAAATTGAGACTTTAAAAGACTTTGGAGAGACTATGGTGAGGTTAACGAAACTGGGCATTGGTCTATTGCAGTACAGTCCAGTTCGATTCTGAATACCAATTTTGAAATTTCATGTTCGGATAATCGAGATTCTGCTTATAACTTTGCTCAAGGACATCCTAGAGCCTTCGTGTCCTCAGGATAGTTGTTCGTTAGGCCAAACAGCTTACAAATATGGATATTTGAAATACTAAAATATGCNCGGACTGATAAGGGCAACTACCCTAACTTTGCTGGATGATATTGTAGTGCATTCGCGTCTTCAGCAAAATTGTTCGGTAGGCCAAACAGCTTACAAATATTGATATTTGAAATACCAGAATATGCTGCCCTACCCTAATTTTGCTGGATGATATTCTAGCGCCTTCGTGTCTTTACCAAATTTGTTCGGAAGGTCAAATAGCTTACAAATATGGATATTTGAAATACATGTAGATTTAAAATTTATTTTGCGACCCTGTTTTCAGAAGTCTATATTCACAGAACCATTAGATCGATCAAGCTAAAATTTCGGCAAGTGTTTTTGAAAGTTAATGCTAATTTCTTAACGAAAAATTTGACTTTGTTGGACACCTTGACGTGTTACTGAATTTCAACTTGGTAGTAGCAAACTTTTTGTTGGAAAATACTATGCTTTTAAGCACCTGACTATTAAATCAACTTTCCAAAATTTTGGTCGCACAATCCTAGGTTTATGGGCTATCACCATAGGTCCTTATTTAATACAGAACTCAACTGTACAAGTCAAGAGGTTTCATTTGATAGGTCGGAAAGGTGGTTTGGTTTAAAGCAAAAATTTTTGTAGCCATCTCTTATGGCCTAAGTGGCGTACGTCGTGCTGCAGCCATATACCAGACTTGCAATTGAAAGTGGTGCTCTTTGAGATAGGAAATTTCAAAATGACTCTGGTGCCCAAAGTGTCAAAGGGACCAAATTTGTTGAGATCATATCATTACTCTACAAGCCAAGAACTATGGTTCCATGTATATAAAGTTGGGTTTATAAATATAATATTTCTAGTTTACACAAATGTTATGTAACTTTTTATGATCTTTTAGAAGCTAAACAAACTAAATGTAATTCAAGTTTAATCCATCCGATTCGATATAAACTAAAATTAAACGAGAAATTCAAAGAGTTATAAGCAATTATTGAACTCCAGGTGAGCTCCGTTACCCTATCTCATTTTTACTTTAACTGAAAGTCAAAGTCATGCGTTTGGTCCAAAAATGAAAATCACCCATATAAACTTTAAAACACGTTTTGGACCTCTAGGAATCATTTCCGGCCAAAACTGGTTGGCCGTCTGTTAGTCGGTTGGGCGATCCCACGATCCGTAGACACTTTTTTGTCTCAAGAAAACTCCTAGACGGTTTGTCCGATCGAACTGAAATTTTGGAGGAAGTAATCATTTGATAAGGACACGCGATCCATTCATATGAGAGCCCAATTGGACAAATGCTTCTGTGGGCTCCTATACAATTGTCGTCATTTTATCGATAAAAACGATATCAATCACACATTTATAAATAAAATCTTTTGAAATTTTGGCCAAGATTATCAATTGGTACCCATGTTATGCCCACCAATTTTTAGCCCAATCGGACAAAGGCTTCTGTGGGCTCCCATACAAAGTCGACATTTTTATACCAAAAATGATTATTTTTTATAATAAAACGGCGTAACATCATCAATAATGAGTACGGCCCTCCTAATTGCAGTCCTTATTAGCCGGAGCGACGTTAGGAGCGGAGGCATAGAAAAAAAAACTATTGAAGTTAACGTTATGAAGCCTTATCGGCCTGATTCTTTTATTTTAATTGATAGCTAAGAAAAAATAAAATAAGTTGGTAATAATAATAATTCGAGAACTGAAACTTCTTTAGCTCGCACCACCTTGTAGAAAACCCAAAACAGGCTTTCGCGCTCACAAGTATGTGTGTTTGAATTATATATTTTGACAAATAATCTAAAGAAAATATATTTAGAAAAAGAGATAAAATAAAAATCAATTATTAATTATGTACAATTTCCACAATGATGAATAGTGATTTTGAAAAAAATGAACCACAAATGAAAAAGGTAAAAAATCTCATAGAGGGGCAAAATATGTTATTTTTAATTTTAGTTTATTTTTTAAATGTTAACAAGAAACAAGTACCTAGGTTAATTACCAAGAAGGAATTCCAAAACGCGCGACTTTCTTCTCTTGTGTCTCTAGTTCCATTTTTGTTTTGGTTCTCATGTAGAAAATTGGACAATCTCGACTGGAATGGAAATAGTTTAAGGTTTTATTAAAACCATCATAGAGTACAAAGCTCCTACAGAGAAGCGCTCATGTAAAACACGCCCTGTTTCATGCAAAAACCTTTATTTTCGATTTTGATGTCAAAACCATGTTTTTGCAACACATTTTACGCTTTCCATCAAATTTGATAATTGAGATCGAGTGGATTTAGAAACTTGCATAATCTTTGATATCGAGGTCTCAGGCGGACATCAATAATAGTGATTTGTAAGCTTGGACAACTAAGCCTGTAATCGGTGCTTAGTTAGCCTGTGTGAAATAAATGAGAAAAAAATCTTTTATGTCGCAAACGGCTTTGATAGCAAATTACGATTCCTTTCTCTTATGTCTCAGTAGTGAATTATGATGTTTGGAACAATTAATCTTGCAATTGTCAAAAATGATGGAAAAACTGAAAATTGAATGGAAAACCAGTGTTCTTACATAACTTTTCCATCAACGCCTCTCTGTGGAACTGTACTCTGCGTTAAAACATACATTAACGTCTATAAGCATCAACAGTTTAAAACTCGTTTAAATGTAAAAACTACTTTTAGCATCTTCTGTCAATGCGTAGAAAATGCGACAAAATACAACTATTTAACCGCGATTAAAACTGTTGATGCTTACGGACGTAAGATTAATAAAAACTTACCTTGTACACAAAACTTCCTCATGTAAAGATCCTTGACATCTTTGACACTCTGTCCACAATCGACAGAACCTTGATTCTAAAGTTCTTTGTTGCGTCAACTCTTGTTGGTACAGCTTGGATTCGTTTGCTTCACAATGCTGGCACAAGGCTTTTGTCTCATACTCTTTCGTCAACAGCGCCTTGCATCCCAAACAAGCATTCCTTTTCTTTGTAAACGCAGCTAGAGCTCCGACTTTTGACGTAATGACAGATCTTGTTCTAGTGTGGTCTCCTCGCAATAGAATTGACTCCGCTTTATCACCCAATATTGGCTCAAAAATACGAAGTAATGGTTTTGAAAGTTGGTTCTCGAGATAGTAATTTGCGTCAATTGGAATACAATTTTCCAAAACGTAAATTGGATCTTCAGCTTTCATGTAAGCGGGAGTGTTTTTTGCAGCGGCCGTTAAAACGTAAGGAACACGATCGCCGAGCTTAGGAGCCGTTCCTTTAAAAGGTTTAAAAAAAACGTTGTAAAAATTGAGAATTATTTACATCACTTGGAAAAAATATTTTTAGGGGAATAGTCGAGGCTTTTCATTTTATTTTTCTAATAAGTTACTTCAAAATGAACGCTGAAGAAAATAGTCAATTAGAGATTTAGGTATATTTTAATTATTATTGGGGTCTTGCTCTTGGGCTTGGGAGTCTTCAATTGTTAAAAGTTATTTTTTTCACATTCTAACTTATTTTAATTATTATTTTTACGGATCAAGAGAAAAATTCATCTCCAAACACTTTAGCACCGCCAAACCTCACAAAGATAATGATTTTTTTTTTTTTTAATCCATAGGTCGAAATCAAGTCTTGGCTCTTCAATTCAGAAACCAACGTCTCTGTCTATCTTAGTATGCATTATCTTTGAACCTCATGACAATGCAAAGAGACAATGCTGCAAATGCCAATGGTAAACAGCCAATCCGTAGAGACGGAATAATTTCTAAACGTGTCCAGCAAGCTACGAAGCAGTGTAAATACGGCAGGAAGCCGAGAAACCCCTGTTTAATGTTCTAAACAGAGTACAGGATGCAGAAACCGAAATTGTGCGGGATTGTGTGAAAATCTGGAGGGACATAACCGCTGAATAGAAAAGCCAATATTACATGTTAACCATGAAAGTGCCATTGAAAAGAAAAAAACTAGGTAGTGTGTCCACCAATCCGAATGCGGAAATAAATTTATCAGTTAAAAATTTACCTGGATCTCTTTTCTTCATTTTTGCTGCTAGTTCCACATGCGCCTGTTTTGCTGCGTAATCATGTTTTGTCAGCTCCTTTGTAATGACAAGTTGCGAAATGTCTATTCTGTTGCAAAGCAAATCTGAAATTACCTGCTTCGCGTACTCAATAGCTCCGTCAGGATTACGATCTATCAACAGCTTCTGAAGACAGGAATTCATTAGATTTGCGACGAGTGGTGAGTTGTCACGGCGCACAGTTTCAATTCCTTTACAATCCATTTTATCATACTTATCTGGACGTGTAAAATACAAGCCGGCGTAACGTTTTTTGTTGATCAAAAGGTACGGAAAGTAGACTTTTTCGAACTCTAATTTTATTGGTTTCACAAACTTTGTGCTGACATATTCGGCAGCTTCTCGTCCCAACTCCATGCTCCGTTCCAAAGATTTTACTCCAAAATTAACCATTACAGAATCGGTGTCGCCGTAAATTACAACAGCATCGTTATCGTATCCATTTTCTAAAGTGTATTTTTGTTCGACTTCCTGCTTTGTCTGCTCAATCATTGCACTGAAATTTTCAATCATCGTATTAAATTTTGCATAAATTCAAAAACTAAAGTGAAATTTTTGTAAGAAAAAAATATTTTAACTCCCCGACCGTAGGCTGTAACGCTTCCTGAAATTTCGAGGCATGGCAACTTTCCTACCTGCGCTCCAGTGAAACCGTAGACGGAATTTGCGCTTATTTTCAATGCCAATTGACGACCATCTAGAACGCTTCTTTTGAACGGATCTTTTTCAATTTTGAGATCAGCTTTTGCGCGTTTTCTTGCTGCCAGAAGAGATTCTAGAATTTCAGGTAAAATACCTTTACGAACAGATGTTTTGACGAAGAAATTATTCAACGGAGTTTTTGTTACCTGCAAAGATTTTATATAGTTACTTAGAATTATCGCATTTCTCTGATGCTACACTGGCCATTTTCATGAGATACAACAAAAATGTGATTATGTGATACAAGAATGTGATACAAGATTTTGCATGCAACTTTTTGTGAAATGTCTGAATTTGCTTATATTAAAATTTTTCTAAAATAAGCTAAATTTTAGACATAATGGAGAACTTTTGTGAAATTTCGGACGATTTTTATTCAAAAATATAATGAAAAATGTCCACTTTATTTTAGCATACAATTTAATTTTAGGGTACACAAAGAATTTCTTTGGGAATAATATGAGACCTCGAGTAGCAGCTATATTGCATGCTATTGAGCCATTAATTATCGTCATTAAGTTTTCGGTCAAATTCAGTTCAATTCAAATTTGGGGTACTTTTAAGTTTGAAAATTATTCCCTAGGCAGGAAAATTCTTTTGTTGAAATTCCTGAACTAAAAAACCTAATAAATGAAGGGTAACCCTACCGAAAAAAAACAAAGTAATACACAAAGAACCTAACAAAAGGTTTTCGGTAATCCTACCGAAAACAAACAGAACCTACTAAAGGAAGTTATCGGTAATGTCTGTGCTAACAAAGAAACAGAACCTTACAATCGAACTTGAATGCACACTATAAATTCCTACTACACAGGTTCTACGATAAAGAACCTGGTCAATCCGGCACCACGACTTTAATTTTTATAGTTTTTTTCAATACCTAACGTCGATCCGGCTAATTAGGGGTGCCATTAAGAGGGGTTCATAATGATTATTGATGACGTCACCCCATTTTATTATAAAAATTCACCATTTTTGATATAGGTACCTAAAACTTATAATAATAAATTATTATAATTTTGTATGGGAGCCCACAGAAGCCTTTATCTAATTGGGCTAAAAATTGGCAGGGATGAATTGGGCATTAAATAATTTTCATTTCCAAATTTTTAAAAGATTTTATC
>JXPH01029243.1:5648-22563 GCA_001014845.1 Mochlonyx cinctipes
TTCCCTATGGGACAAATACTAATACTGGCCACATTGAACCCCAGGGGCTTCAAAGATACCCTAAAATGCATTTCACTTAGTGCCTCAGCTATATGAGCTAGAAAGTAGATATTTGGGGACAGTATGTCAGTAACTGTATTCCCTATGATGCAAAGACTAGTACTGGCCACTTTAACCCCCCCTCCCCCCCTAGGTGGACACAGGAACTCAAAGGTATCGTAAAACGGCATTTCATTTAGCGCCTTAACCATATGATCTAGGAAGTTGAAATTTGGATAGTATGTCAGTAACCTTATTCCCTAGGGGACAAATACTAATACTGGCCACTTTGAACCGCCCCTCCTCCCCAGGTGGATACAGGGCTTCAAAGATACAATACAGTGGCATTTCAGGAAGTTGAAATTTGAAAAGTATGCCCTACTGCATTTCCCTTGGGGACAAATACTACTACTGGCCACTTTCACCGCCTGCCTTCCCCCGAGGTGGACACGCGGCCTCAAAGATACAATACAATGGCATTTCACTTAGCGCCTTAACCATATGAGCTAGACAGCTAAAATTTGGATAGTATATCAGGAACCGCATTTTCTAGGGGTCAAATACTAGTGCTGGCCATAACTACCCCATGTGGTCATAGGGTCTCAAAAGTACTCTAAAATGGCATTTCACTTAGTGCCTCAGCTATATGAGCTTGGTTGGAGGCTGAAATTTGGACAGTATGCCAGTAACTGTATTCCCTAGGGGACAAATACTAGTATTGGCTTAGAAATTACGACAAGTTGAAAACAAATGAAAAAAATAGTCAAGAGCACAAACTAAAGTTAGTATTTTTAATTCTTTTAATCAAAACCCCCCTTCAAATTAGTGATAAAACCGGATAAATCCTTCTATTGTATTTGCACAAACCAAGTCTTCCAAAAACATGACACTTGTATTCGAAAAAACATAATGTTTACATCAAGTCAATTCAAGTTAGTTCTGGTATATTACACAATGTTTACGACATGTTTTGTTTAGTGGGTTTATAAAAAAATAATTTGGTCGATACCATTTTTACTCAATTATCAATAAGTTTAAACATGGTGAAAAAGTTAATCTATTTTCCGGTTATTTTGATACTTTTGAATAATTAGCATACTTTGAGTGTCTTTTCAAGATTTTTGGACATTATAAATGCAAAAAATGTGTGAATTCCTATCAATAATTGGTGCCCTGTTCTGCTACTATTAGTGCCGTTTCCCCACTTATAATTGAATATTTCCTTCCATCTTAACGGACACATTATACTCTAAATAGCAAACAGACAAACGAAACAGAAAGTAAATAAAATGCTTTTGATTTGCGTGATTTTGATAATTAAGTCTAAAACAATGGCTATCCAAATGAAATAAAACACAAAATAAACAGCAATTGCATGCGATAATAATAAAGAGATAACATTTTTCATACCTTTCGTCTCAATCTAAATTTGCGTTTCTTCAATGAACTTTTACTTTCCGAGTTTTTAACGGATTGAACCACTTTGATTGATCGCACCGTAGACATTGTATTCAATGCAGACTCACTGATGGAGAAATTCGATAAGCGCGGTGTTTTCTGCTCATCATATGGTTCAATTTCAACGTTGGACGTGTTCAATTGTGAAATGCAAGAAACAGACCATGGTCGATCAGCGTTTGATTTGGTCATTCTCCTTTTTACATTTTCGATTGGCGTTTTTTGGCAGTCAACTTCATCAACAGAAGTCGTCATGCCATCTGATGGGTACGATAAAATCTCTTGAGAGGTTTGATCTCCTTGCAAACAAGTTGCAATCGAATTCGCAACCCCTTCAGAGCTATCGGTATCTCTTGTCACTGAATCTGAATCTGTGTACTCTCCGGAAGCTTCACAATCTGTAGTCGGCACCGAAGTTGTTGTAACTGCGTTGGTTACATCAAGAGGTTGCCTTTCAAGCCATTCCTGTAATACAAAAATTAAAACGGCATTACAACCTATCGAAATTAACTCTTTTAAAATCGTAATTTACCTCAATCCGATTTATTTTAACGTTACTCATTGCTTTTTCAGATTTCTTATGATGATTTTTTACAACTGTTTTAGGTGATTTGGCGAATATTTCATCGCCGCGCACTAATGATTCCGCATGCAAAACTAATTTCTTTATGGTTTTTGTTGCATATTGCTGTTGTTTTGTGGGTAAAAAAAAGGAAAATAAATAAATGTGTACACAAAAGATAAGATAACAGATTTAATGCTAAAGATAAGGATTCTTCTAATCAAATAATATTACACCAAATCAAAAACCGGGGTTTTCAACTACCTGGATTTTAAAATCTACAGTGAAATCACAGAAAAATCGAATTAAAAATTAAAATTTCTTTTCTTTCAAAGACGTATGGGATTTTACAACATAACAACATAATTTTCGTCGGTGTTTTCACCGAAATTATTGTTCTTCTTCGGGTGTTTTACAGAACATTTTTGAAGTTTTTAAGGTTTTTCCAGAGTCATCTAATTTCTCAAACTTCTCTGTGAAACCTTTTAATAGTGTACTTTATCTATTTTGGGAGATATGGAGAGGATGAAAAAGAGAGCCTTTCTTTTTTGTGATAAACTCTCGAATAAACTACTTTTTCTCAGGACGTCTCGTGTTAAGTTTTATTATTATTCAGAAAATTGAAAACCTGGTTTAGCTAAATATGTCTAAAACAAGTCAATATTATGCTAGCTAATTGACAATTTTTGAGTTAAACAAAATGTTGAAAGCATTTTCAGAAACAAGATTAAAATTAGGTCATATCTAATTTCCTCTACAAATCCTTATTTGTTTGAAAATTGCTCAAAAATACGTAACCGCTAATCATAAAAATGCATTTTGTCTATTTTTAGCGATTTATTTTTGTGAAATCATAAAGATTTCGCATGAGTGTTTATTGATCTAAATTTTCATGTATAGAAAGTTTTAATGATACCCCATTATTACAAAAAAAAACCACTACATTTATATTATCTAACTCTCATCTGACATAATAAAATTACAATTCGCGTTTTTACATTTAATTATTTATTTATTATTTTTTAGGAAACTGAATTCAATTTCGTCTTAATTTATGGGCACGAAATGTTTGCAGAAAATGGAAAGTGACGAGGGACACTGTGTTTTGTGTATGGAAGCAAAAGCCGAAAGCAATTTAATTTCATTTATTATTATGTGAACCGATAAGTGCCATAATCCGTGCATATTATTTCTAAAATAATTTGATTTAATTATATATCGTGCTAAAAATGGGTTGTCTTGTCTTGATAAGGGTCTGTTTTAATGAGAAATGTGTGAAAGCATTTATTGCGGCGACCCTTTCAATTAATTTAGATGTCTTAATGCATTTTTAAAATATTTTTTTTATGAGAAGCGTAATGAATGATAAATGATTTTTTTTTTACTTTATTCAAATATGATTCCCAAACACTCTGTTTAATATATTTGTTCTATTAATTTGAGCGATAATAATCTCAAATACCTAACATTCACTTGAAAAACGCTTCAACTTTATTACCCCCTAGCTATTTAAGTTGAAGAACATTGAAATACTCCAATAACCATAAGCAAGCTGTTTCGGTAAAATAACTTGTAAAATAATATTCAAAACAATGGTCAAGTTTGAATACTTGAACTAGCTTAGAGCCAAGTACAATCGACTTACTACTATGTTGTTATTAAAATAATTCATTTTCAAGTGCCATTTTTGATAGAGAGCAGTTGAAGATACTCTTGATGGAGTGCATTTTGCAGGGAACATTTATAAATTGTATTACAATTTGGTTTATTTTAATCTAAAGAGGAATAATTTAGAATTAACTGCAATTATAATTTAAAAAAACGAGATTACATCATAAAAAATATATGAGAAAAAAAATGGCAAAATTGCCTTAGGTTTCGCGTAATTCTTTCATAGCATATTCTACGCAAAGTCATACGTTTAACGTATGTTATTCGTAGACCATTCTAGAAATGGAATACGTATAATGATGTACGCTTTGCGGTATATTAAACATTTAAAAATATATAGGGGATAGGATACAATAGTGTCACCCCCTGATTTTAATATTGGACCCCCTGAAAAATCAATAATTATGAGAATTTACCTTGGAATTTCCGAAAATTAAAAGTTTATTCCTTGTCTAACTACTAAGAGTTCTAAGGAATAGAATCAAAAATTTGGAAAAAATATTCATAACTGGCAATTTTTCCCGGGGGTCTACTATTGTATCCTCTATATTAATTAATTAATTAATTTATTATTAATAAATGTACGTGGAACCAGAGACACCTTTTGCATAATAATAATAATAATAATAATAAATCCTATAGCACCCTGGAGGGACCAGGCGAGTCTTAATATTTCAGAGAACTTTCTAGGTATTAGTGGACCTACAGCTCATACAGTGGATTCCAAATCACCGCAACTTTAATGGTTATGCTAATAAGTTATCAGTTCATTGAGCCAATATAAATAGCCAATAACACAACTTGGTTAAATTTTTGCTGCAAGGAAACTGACTAACCTCTTTGACATGAACGTCATTTGAACGACTTCTATCAAATGCATAAGTTTTTGCAGCAAGTGTAGTATTTTTGATAGCATGGCTTTGACGATAGATGTCGGAAATCAGCTTGTTTACCCTATTATTCATCAATAATAACGCATACAAAGCAATCTACCATCTCAACAACGACGTAACGGGTCGGATTTGAACCCGTACCCTTCTGGTTGATATGCAGACTTTCAAGTACCGTACCGCACCGATCAAGCCACAAAAGCAGTCAAGTCGGAAAATATATAAATGACTGATAAAACCATAAAACTAAGGAATGAAATCCAAAATTATGAAAAGAAATCATAATTGACGATATTTTCAGGAGTTACTGTTTTACAACAAGGTACAACGTTGTAATAGTTAACTATTGTAACAATTACCCTCGTGGAATATTTTTGGTTTTAGAAAAACATACACAAATAGGGTAAAATTACCGGTGACCGACACTTTAATGATTTTTCTGGATTTTTTTTTGTAATATTCTAAATTAACTAAAAACAAATCAATCTTTCCTTTGTCAAACAAAATCAGGTTTTAGAACGAAAATTGAAATGTTGCAGTTTTCGCGAACTCTCAAAAAAAAATGCTAGTTTCCGACAGCTATCTGACAGGTAACGACAGACATTGAAAATTGATTTCAGATGCTTCAATTCTATGATTTTTGTTCAGTATTCAATTGAAAAATAACTGAATTTGACTAAACATATTTTAATTTCGTGTTATTACGATTTAGATAGATTTTAACCTAATTTTAAATTAGTATAAAATAGCGGTCATCTTGAATTTTTGTATTAAATTTATTTCAAATTTGATATTTTTTTTATCTAAATACTAAAATAAAATAATCTCGGTATAAATGCAATTCTGCAAACATATTGATTTTGCTATTGCTATTGCTTACTTTTGTTTTCAATTTGGTTTCTTCATATCGAACTTTTAAACCCATATTTCTCCACTTTTAATGCTCAAAAATACCATTGATACATTATGGGTGGTATACAAACCAGTATTAACGCTCTTTAGTAAAGATTTTCAAAAATGGATATACACAACTTCGTTATAACGCATTTTTAAGGATTGATGTTATATTTAATATCTCGTTTTTGGGATGTTTATTTTTTAATGCTTAAAATATTTTTCAAAAATTTCGATAATAAAGCATTGAATTGATCTGCAGGTGCTTCCGGTTGTATTTTAGCCCATTCCTAGTGGTTTTCATTAGAACTAGGCACCAAAATCATGAATATTAAATTAAAATTTTTTGGAAGTAAACCATCTTTATTTTGAGTTGTCAAAAATCGGGGATCATTTGTTAAATAATAAGGCCTACATCCATCATTAAGAAATCGGTTGTGCATACCACCTAAATTTTAATTTTAAGCAGCGTGTTCATAAGAGCTATTAAAAAATATTATAACGCTGGTTTGTATACCACCCTATATGTATTTAAGTGTGCGTAACGTTAAGACACATTTATTTAACGACATAATTGGGATTCGACTCGAAAATATACGTATTGCTATAATTTGACATTTCAGGCGACGCAAACTTGGATGGATCGGCCACGTGCTACGACGAGGTCCAACGGAACCCGGATCTATAGCAAAAGAAGCTTTGGCAGAGGCAGACCATGCCAAACTTGACGCCATTCCGTTAAGTCAGAGTTGGGTGTGCGCAATGATGAGTGGGGTGACATAATAGCAACCGCTAGGAATCGAACGAGATGGAAAAATACTATTGACCGGCTGTGCCCCACAAGGGACCATAGGCCTTAAGTAAGTAAGTATAATTTGACATTTCACCCAACAAAACCCGGGCATTTCTGACAAGTTGAAAATTTTGATGGAAAAAGTAGCAATGATGTGAAAATTTGTTTTTGTGTTTAAAAGTATGAAATTGTCATGTTTTATTATTGAAAACTATATTATTAAGCCATTTTAATCAATTCTGAATAAGCTATGGCTGTTTTATTAACTCCTGTTGGGAATTGCCAAAATCAATAAATTTTCCAAAACCAGCAATAGCCAATCCAATATGTTTGCAGCAGAAGTGTAATCCTGCAAACATATTGATTTTGCTATTGCTCATTGCAGCAAAATTTCTAACACGTCGGAAATATTGCCGGATATTGTTGGGTGCAATGTCAAATCATAGCAATACGTATAATTTCAAGTGGAACCCTCCTAATTATCTCGCTAATTATAGTGAAAAATATTGTGTTCTAACGTTATGCACACTCAAAAATAACGTATTAATGGTAGGTTTGAGCATTAACACTGTTCAAAAGTGGAGAAATATGGGTTTAAAAGTTCGATATGAAGAAACCAAATCCAGCAATAGCAATTGCAACATCAATATGTTTGTGCCTTTAACACAATTAGCATAAATACACTGAAAGTGATGCATTTCTATACTTTAAATATGTTTAAAGTACAAATTATTGCTGTTTAAAATGGTGTCGGAGATTAAAATTTGGTCATATCTTAGAGATTTTTCAAAGAAAACTAATTTTTGCCGAATTTTGGATAGGCATTTTGAAAAATCTTGACAAAGGGTTTTTAGATCACGAAAACTGTTTAAATTTGGCATGGCATGGCATGGCCATAAGAACATATTATAGAACATTTCTATTGCTTAAGAGTATAAAAATTAGGCGAGTACTACCTTTGCTCGAAGCTCGGTTCCCGAAGCTCGTTTCCCCGATTGCCGTTTGCTCGAAGCTTGTTTGCTCGAAGCTCGTTCCCCTAATAGTAAGTTTCCCCGAATGGTACGTTTGTCCGAAGCTCGTTTGCCCAAATGGTACGTTTCTCCGAAGCTTGTTTTCCCGAATGGTAAGTTCTCCCGAATAGTTTTCCTACAATTTTTCCTTCTTTAGAATAGATTTAGAAAGCAAGTAACTATGGCTAAACTTCTTTTCAAAGAAGGGTGATGCTTCAAATGGGTTCTTAATAGGGCTACGCACTAAAAATATACCAGTCAAGGAAACGAGCTTCGGGCAAACGTAGTACGCCCAAAGATTTGAAATATTGTAATTTGAGTGCCAAAGTGGCGGAAGCTGGCTACACGTCTGGTACTGGTATTTTTACCCTAGTAAATTTGATTTTGGGGTTGCCTTTTGCCAGCCACTTGCCTTTCTTTTAAAAATCCATAAAACATGGTCTCCACAATTTGAAATTTCTTTCATTTAGAGTTCATAAAATTAGATCTACGCAA
Source organism: Mochlonyx cinctipes (assembly GCA_001014845.1). NCBI lineage: Eukaryota > Metazoa > Arthropoda > Insecta > Diptera > Chaoboridae > Mochlonyx > Mochlonyx cinctipes. The sequence goes on from JXPH01029243.1 coordinate 13,461, forward strand.
CCATTGATGGACATATTGATGGACACATATCCCACGAACCACGGATTAATTATTAGAACACAAGTAGTCATCGAATTGGTGACAAGTTTAGCTTACTGGGACAGGATTGGAATTATTATTCATCATATTACCAGATAAAAGAAATAAAACTGAAATGCACGACAGTAATTTCTTCAAGACATCAATATAATCCTACTCTATATATTCCTCAAGATGATGATGCAAAAAAAGTAAAACTAATTACCCAGACCCACCCGCTCAAAGAAAAGAAATCACGTCATAAATAATGATTGACAAAATGAAAACAAACAGCAGAAAAATTAGTGATTTTTTTTCATTGTCGGAATAAATGAATGAATGACGGTATGTTTGTATGTCGGCATGATATCTAATTAGTAAAAACATAAGCTTTAAAGTGTATATTGTACGAAAAGAAAAAAGACAAGACAATATACGAATTATAATTAAAATGTGACTCACCTTAGGCGTAACAATGCTTGTTTTAATTTCACTTTCCTTCATCTTAATGCTATTTTTAAAATTTTCCGCTTGCAAATTTGAAAAGTCGAGACACTTTTTCACTTGTTTCTCCTTCATTTTTACATTAACAACATGATCACTGTTCGCGTTGATTTCAATTAATAAATTATTTGCATCTTTATTATTTTCATTACTGTTTGTGTAGATCCACTCATCCACATCAGAAGAGGATTCGTCGGTTTTTGTGATTTTGTCGCTTGAATCTTTGTTCAATTCACTGTCAGTGTCAGCGTGTTTAAAGTAAAATATGGCACAATTCTTCGATTTCCTGTTGGAACGATTAAACTTTGAGGAATCAACATTTTTGGGGCGTTTCGTTGCTACCGGATTCGATTTCTCTTTTTTGTTATTTTTTACTGGAACTTCACTCCGTGTGCAATTTGTTGATGTGGTTGTGGTTGTGGTTGTCGTTGCAGATAATTTGATATCTGGTTCCATCATATGGTTAGTGTTCAAAATTGGAGGACTCAGTGGACTGCTTGAATCCTTGAAATTGTAATTTATTATATTGGGAACTATCTCGCAATCGCTGCCTTCTGAATCGGCGTCAAAACCAGTGTTGGAATTTTTCTTTTTACCCCATCCTTCCGGCGATTGATCTGGAGAAGTCTGAGTTACACTTTCATCTTCCTCTTTTTTTGGAGATAAATTACTGTCGCTCAATCGTGCTAGCTTTTTTACAGGCTCCTCATCAGTGTCTGATAAACTTGCATTATCTGAGCTCTGATAAATTAAATATAAAAAATATATTAAAACTTATTTTCATATGTAGATTTTAAAAAAACTTACCGATGTTTTATCCAAAAGCCCTTCAAGAAGGCATTGTATTTCGATTGCTTTAAGGTATAACAAGTGATACCTGCGTTCTAGTCCTTTGGGGATATTTTCTTTACTCTTACTACTTATCTTACTGATAGCTCCTTTATCCGAACTTTCTGCTTTACTGCTCGATTCTTCGGTAGACTGTGTAGCAGTTGCTTCTGCCCGTTTTTCTTTTTCGTACTCAAAATTACGGATGCATGCGGCAACAGCTCGTGTATTCGACACTATTTCTCGGTAAATTTCCTGAAACAATGAAAGAAAATATTTATTGGTATTATAAAGTTGTCGAAAATGTACGATATGATATCGTTATCTTGTTAAATATTATTTATTTTGTTTATGAAATTCAATATGTATCTGCAAAAATATTTTATTATCGTTCGTTTATATTTAAAAAGCAGAAAAGCGCTAAAGCCAGGGAACCATGTACTTTTTCGTGATATGTCTAAATATATATTCATGACTTTTGTAAATTTGTAAGAAAGATAACCTGGAGGTCTGCAATGTTTTATAACTTGTTTGTAAAAACAATCTTCGTTTGGACATGGACATGGTATAAGAGTGAAGGGTTACATTATAACAAATTTGCTTCTTCAGATCAGAGAAAGAAATCGTGGGTCATCTTCACAGAAGAATGTTGTTTAAAAGCAAAATCAATTTTTCTTTCTTCCTTAGGGCTTCCTTATTTTTTAACACTTTTTACTTTATTGTTTCGTTTTGCTATTCATACGCATTTTAATGGCAAGACCACACTATACACCGCCTTTTAATTTTCCAATTTCACGTCAAAATTTCAACTTCAATAGCATGTTTATGGCAAAACAAAGACGGTTGTCGCGAAAAACAACAAAATATACAATTTAGTACAACAATATTTCCGTCATTTCATTTACTTTAATAATGGCATCGTAAAATTCATTATGAGCAATTCTTGGAATTTTGGATAGTTTCCAACAATAGGAGCGATATTTTTTGCTGCTTTTGCTAAATTAAATTTTTCTCACCGCATCGTTTTAGTTTAGTTTTTTTTGATGATAAAATGATTCAGTTTTTTGTGAGTTCAACAGCTGATTCGATCACTGTTAACGTGTCGTTTTTGATTTTTATTGAAGATTGTTCAACAAATTGTAACAGAGATAGGGTAAAATTATGAATAATTAACACAGTCGTCAGTCGTTCTGCTTTTCAACAAAATGGCAATTGTGCTGCAAACATTTAGTTCTTATTAAGCAAAGTTCACTCTGATAGACAATGGTTAGACTTTCCAAAGTCTTAATACACTTTGCATAGTCTTTCTAAAGACTATTTCAGACTATATGAGACTTTGGTAGGTTTTGATAAGACTTTGAATAGACTAACATTATAAATAGATTTTCCAATGTCTCACCATAGTCNCTTTCTAAAGACTATTTCAGACTATATATATAAGGGAGGTTTTGATGAGACTTTGAATAACATTATAAATAGATCTTCTTATGTCTCACCATAGTCTATTTATGTTTGGACTTCGAAATAAAAATAATATATTTTTTTTATTTTTGACGTTCGCCCTATAAATTTTTTATCGAATTTAAGACAGTTTACACCAAACCTTTTTTTGACTATTCTCATCAAAATAAAATATAAAGTGAGAAGTGATGGCAATAAATTGAAGAAATTTATCAAAACAGTAATTTTAAGCGTGTAAAAAATAGTTTTAAAAGGTAAAAATATACACAACAAATTAATCAAATTTTTATGTTTACAGCTTTCATTCATAATGACGAGGACGTTGGTATGGAGAAAGACAAACAGATAACGTCGCTGCAAAAAACTGTAGCTTCTGGCTCAGTCATTAAGGAAGTTTCGCTAAATCTGGGGGACATGTCGTTCAAAAACCCTGTACTATGGACGCAAATACCGTCCTGTGAGTTCGGTTTGGTGGACTGATCAAATACTGGGAACGAGAGCACATTTTACAGAACATTTGAGCGAAGCCAATTCAATTATCGTGACCTGTAGAAAGTTATCCCCGCGCATTCGGAGGTAAGAAGGTCAATTAAGATGGTTAGTGTGTTTATAAGTGTTATAGGGATAGTTGGGGCCACGTAGTTTTACTTTAAATAGCAAAAATCTAAAAAATATAATGAATTGTTAAATTTGATTTGAAATAAAATATTACCACTAATTTACCCTTTTTTCACTTTTGGCCAAAGAAATTTGAATGCATTTTTTTCACAAATTTTGCCAAGGGAAAATGAGTTATTGGTAGACTATTTATAGACTTTGGAAAGTCTTAACAGCAAAATTTTGAATTCAAACTTTGAGAGACTTTGGCTAAACTATGGTGAAGTTACCGAAACTGGCCATTGAAAAGTCTAATCATAGTCTATTTCAGTATACGCATAGTCTAAAATTCAGACTTTAGGAGACTTTAAACATACTAAAAATAGACTATGGGCAGACTTTGGCAATGTCTAGTCAAAGTCTGGATTTTGGATAGGGCAATGTTGTTACAAGTTATGACAAGTCGAAAACAAATTAAATAAAAAATTGGTCAAGAACACAAAGTAAAGTTAGTCTTAGCATTTTTTCTTTTCTGCCACCATATCTATAGATAGAAAAGAAAAGCTTATGTATCAGTAAAATTTAAAAAAAAATCTGGTTCATCGGGAAAAGTTGCTCCAAATGGTTTGAAACGCGATAAAATGAAAAAAATTGGCTTTTTTAACAAGTTTATTTTAGCGAGTTCTTTAATGAGCCAAATCTGGCCACGGAGACTGGGGACCCCCATACAAACTTGCCAGAATTTTTCAGAAATCTTGAGTTCTAACGATGGGAATGACCTCAAATTTGGAACATAATTTTGAGGAAAGTATCCAAGAACAGTTCTAAAACAAATTTGACCCTGAAACATCGGGATCTGAGGGCTCCTACGTACTAGGAACTTTCAGAATTCTTGACTTCTATTGATCGGAATGAGCTCAAATTTGGAATATAAGCTTTTGTTAAGTAAGTATCCAAGAACAGTTCCTATAAAAGTTTGAACCTGGGACATCGGGATCTGAAGGCTCTTAGGTACCGGCCACTGCCAGAATTATTGAGTTCAGTGATCGGAAAGACACAAGGAATCTCTGTGTTTTAACTACCAATTACTGGGTATGCTACCCCACTTCTTGATATCTTTCTTTTCAATCTTAATTAATTTTGCAGTATTTGGGCCAACTTTTCAACAACTCTTCATTACTTCAACTTGTCACTATCTCAAACGAAATAAATGTTAGACACTCAATTTATCGAATTAATGTCACATGCATTCTGCATCCATTAATTAACCACTGAAATGCATTTCCACTTTTCTAAACATAAAACAAAATAACAATATCAATTTCAAAACATAAACAGCGCTAAAATTCATTTTCTGGATTTTTCGTGGTTGTAGAGACACAAGTGTCAATTAATAAATGTCATGTCATCAATAGAAATACTTTTAGACACTCTCGATTATTAATAGTTTTAGTAGAAAGTGCATCAGTGAAAATCTATAAACAAATTTTCAACACTAATGTTAATCAAATTAACAAAATATTTGAAACTACCTAGTAAACTCTCGGGTTTTATCATTTTTCTCATCGCTCAGACATGAAAAAATGCAACTTTACACATCATCATCAGCATCTTGCGGTGCGCTGAGATGCACGAGAAAAGATGAAAATGAAATCATCGAAAAAGTACAAGATTCATCATTCTGTGATTTGGGAGCAGGCCAATTCAAATATACATTGTCTTATTCTCGTCAGTCTATCTTCTTCACCACTCTTTATGTTGGAGATTAAAAGATCAATTTTATGGGTTTCGAAATCCAAACTGACTGATTACAGACTCTGTTTTCGATACTAATATATTCCACATTGAGGAGAAAATTCTTAAAATTCTTCACACTTTTCATCAACATAATTTTCAAAACACTTTAAAAAATGAAGGGACCTTGGGTCATTTAATATTTTAATTGGTTTTAGTTGCTTTCGAAATTATTTGACTTCGTATAAAAGGTAGAATATCAAATAAGATATGTTGGAATGACGTTTGATGGTAAGGTCTTTTGTAATTGACTTCTTTAGGTTCAACATATTTGGGAATGTCCACATCAGCTGCGGTGCACTCTGGTAACTGGTATATCATTTCTTGAAAGTTTTGCCGTTTCAACTACTTTTTAAGCTTCTATGCAGTGTATTTATATAAAATTGACTCGTTTGCCACAAGCAATTTGTCTATAATAGTTTTAAATCTTGAACACTATAGTCCTTCAAAACCGCTTTTTAAAACAAACCTATAAATCATTAGGCAGCTCGTTGACAATTTAATAACTGAAAGTGGTTTGATATAGAAAACTAAATCAACAATATAAGTATATAACGTTTTTGCGGTAACAATTGTAGATCGAGTGAAGATGATATTGAATGAAGAAATGTATATTCTTATGTTTTATTAATGAGAAATTCCATAAAAGTAATGTATATAGGTCGAAACAATGTAATTTCTCCATAAAAGATCATGTGCATTATTGTGGTGTATATGGAAGATATTATAGCAATTAAAACTGTATGCAGATAACTTTAGTTGGTTTAGAAAATTAGATTGACTTGACACAATTTGGATCGAAAACAAATTAAATTATTGTATCAATTTGCAGAATCTTGAGGTTTGAGTGACAAGTACTTTCAGCTACTGGAAAAAGATAGTTTTTTTAAATCTTTATTACAATCTTCTTTTATCTGTTTTGTCATGTAGAAATTGAGCAATTTATAACACCTATATATGGGTTTTGATGTATATATACCCACACTTCACTTTCTTTCAGCTTTATCTTGTCTAAATAAATTCAAAATTAATTCCTAAGAAATGTGATCTCTTTATTCTCTGCCTTCTTAAAAGAGATGTTTTGGCTTCCCACGAACACCTAAACCTTTTGAGCATAATCTTCTAAACTATATCTTAGCATCATAATCTATATGAAGAAACCGTTTTTAAATGGGTAATAACCGTAAAACGCATAGGAGAGAGTGGAGCTAAATTAAACGATTTTTAACATATTTAATTAAATTTTAAATAATAATAATATAATAAGGCCTAGAAGGGCCAGGCGAGCGTCATATTTTAGAGAACTTCTGGGTTATTAGTAGACAGACAGTTTATAGTGGTTTTCGAACCTCCACAAATGTTATGGCTTTGCTAAGAATTACCACTTCATTGAGCTTATTAAATTGTTTTCAATTTTTGCTGCAAGGAAGCTGACTAACCCCAAATGAACACATATACCACCACAATTATTATTGACGTAGGACCGTCAAAATACGGGGACTTGGAGATCTACTTGTAGGAATTGAGTTTTTGACCTCTTGCATTCATTATAGGTTCCCGTCTGTGGTTTGACAAATTATGTTCACTATATCGACCTGATATATACTGACCCTTTTTCAAACATGATTTTTACTGATAGGACTGAGTCAAAATTTACTTTTTCGACGTATCCTTATCAGTCACCGAAGCCGAACCTGATGTAGTTATTCGGATTGGGTGGCAAATAGATATCTTATTTAGTAAAAATTGTCGATTTTACTTCAGAATCAGGGTTGTTAAAAAGTGCATCGATTGTTGTAGTACACTTTCTAGTTCACCCACTTTGGTTTGATTTGAAACTTTCAAATTCAGTGGGCTGAATAATATTTATCAAAATTATTCAGCCCACTGAAATTGAGAGCTTCACATCAAACCAAAGTGGATGATCTAGAAATTGCGCAGCAACAATCGATGCACCTTTTAACAACCTTGTTCAGAATATCGTAGATATGATTGAAAACGACAATAGGCTTTAAGCATCTGACTGCTTTCTGAACAGAAAGTTGATTCACAGACAAATCATCGACAAACTAAAAATTTGAACAATCGTTCAGAAATTAGGGTAGAATCGAATGTACGAAGCCGATTGTAGTTTTCAATCATATCTACAGCATATTCTGGAGTCAAACCGGCAATTTTTACCCAAGCACCCAAGCCAAATAATCACTGTAGGCAGGGCTTTGTGAACTGATCCCTATTAGTAAATATTACCTCGAGCATGCCTATGGTAGGGGTCGATAGTAAGCATAATTTCACCAACCAGAGATGGAAACCTATAATGGACTCAAAGAGTTAATAATTTTACTCCTTAAAATCGTCCTGGTAGGAATCGATCTCCAAGTTCCAGGATTTCGTCGAAGTATATTAATATAGTGCTCTCTCTGACCTCTATCTATTCAAACCCCAAAAATCTAGGGACCTCTCCAGAGCTTTATGATTTATGAATTAAATCGACAATCAATAGTAGCGAATTGAGGCACAAACAGAATAATACTATTAACGCCCTCTAACATTCCACCACTCAAATAATAGATAATATAACGCATGTATCCCCGATAAAATCTCTAACTACAAATAATAGATAATATATCGCCTATATTTCCGATATGCGTTGAATGTTTACACATTAGGATAAAAACAGAATAACGCCCTATGGTAAAATTCTTACGTACGTGGCCATAGTGTGGCGAATATCAGGTGGGGGCAGTTGCTCAAAATCAATATTAGATGTCTTTATTTGCAAACTTTCAGATTTCTTTGAACAGAATATCTCTGCTTCTGTTAATAGAATGAAGAGGCAAATTTTACACAATTTTTATTTTTCAACGTGATCTCCTTTTAGTTCAATACAGTTTTCCCAATGTTTCTGCCATTTCTTTAACCCNGCTTCTGTTAATAGAATGAAGAGGCAAATTTTACACAATTTTTATTTTTCAACGTGATCTCCTTTTAGTTCAATACAGTTTTCCCAATGTTTCTGCCATTTCTTTAACCCCTCCAAAAATACGATTTGTTAAACTCTTCAAAATACGCTTCTGTCTCGACGATAACCTTCTCGTTTGAGCTGATATTTTTCCTCAAGCCACGTTTTCATGTTGGGGAACAGAAAAAAGTCGTAGGAAGCCAAGTCGGGCGAGAACGGTGTGTGCGGCAGCAATTCGTAATATAGTTGAGCCAATTTGGCTGTGACAATTCTATTCTATTTTATCGAGAAACACGAAACACGTGTGTGATGCAACTTGTGCCAAATAAAAACTAACCTATGAATCAGTCTGAAATTTAGTATGGTGTCATGTGACAGATGATAGTACAAGACGGTAATGTCACCTTCCTTCAGCAACGCCACCTATCTTCAAACACGGGTACTTATTGATCGACCCTCGTATATATTACCTATATATATTTATATTTTACCCTATAATAATCATAACTAAGATTTTTTTTGTTAAATAAAAATTGCTTCTACAATTTTTTTATAATGCCAGAATAAATAAAGAAATAAAGACTTGATAATTGGACAACAGATTTGAAAAATTGGCAGAAAAGATTTTACACAATTATGCAGCAGATTCGAATTGATTGAATTAAATTTCAAATTAACAAACCCAGTAAGCAAATAAGTCAATATTGAACAGTGCAGAAAAGCTTGAAATGTCCTTACTTGGGGCACATTCAAAATATGTCCATTTAAAAATACTCTAAGTTAAAGGTGTAGCAAATTTATTGTTAAAAATCACCACGAGATTGAAAAATATGGCAAAAAGAAGACCTATTGACGGCACCACACCTGAAATAAATTCAAAACATAATAATTTTACGGAGCAACCAAAAGCAACTGAATATTAAAAAAAAAAAAAAAAAA
>JXPH01029295.1:0-11776 GCA_001014845.1 Mochlonyx cinctipes
ATCTGCTAAAGCAGGATGCAATTTGGAAAAGGAGGTTAGATAGACGATAGAGGAGTTCCAGCAAAGATTATTGATNTGATAGGCTGACCGACCCTATTCCCGTGAAGAATGGTGTTCGACAAGGATGCTTGCTATCCCCTTTGTTGTTCCTGGTTGTGTTGGATGACGTGCTGCGTAAAGCATTTGATGTGCAGAAACGTGGCATAAAATGGAGAAATTTGGATGATCGTCTAGAAGATACGGACTACGCTGATGACCTGGCTATGCTATCTCACAAAAAGAAAGATATGGAAGGCAAAATCAAAGACGTTTCCCATGAAGGAAAGAAAGTTGGCTTGAAGATCAACGTCAAAAAGACAAAGTACCTCGCTATAAACAGAAATAGTGGCGGCAGTTTTGAAATTGACGGTAAAATCGTCGAATGCGTCGAGAACTTTACATACCTCGGCAACATGATTACAACTAATGGTGGTACCGACGAAGACCTTCAAAACCGCATCGCGTTAAACAACATCTGGCCCTCAAGCCTGATATCAAAGGAAACCAAGCTTCAATTATTCCAAAGCCTTGTATTATCTACACTGCTGTACGCGTCCGAGACTTGAAAAGTGACTGATTCAGTCACCAATAAAACTCAGACATTTGTCAATCATGTCTGCAGCAAATCCTTCGGATAAGATAGCCTCGAACCAATATCTACATAGAATTATGGCAGCAATGTGGTATGACTAGCATGGAGATAGAAATCAGGCGACGCAAACTTGGATGGATCGATCACGTGCTACGNCCATAGCAAAAGAAGCTTTGGAGTACTGTCCTCGGGAAGGAACTCGTTCCAGAGGCAAACCACACCAAACTTGGCGCCACTCCGTTAAGTCAGAGTAGGGTGTACGCAATGATGAATCGGGTGACATTATAGCAACCGCTAGGAATCGAACGAGATGGAAAATTACTATTGACCGGCTGTGTCCCACAAGGGGCCATAGGCCTTAAGTAAGTAAGTACGCATCTCCAATGGCACCCCTAATTAGCCAGAGTGATGTTAGGACCTTTGTACAGTGTACATACATTTCATGAATAAATAAATATAGAAGTTCAAGTCATGAAGCCGAATCAGCATGTTTCTTTTATCGTTGAGATAAAAGTTTTTTTTTGTTATTTTGGTGCTCCTTTTAGCTTAAAATGTTTTTTTTTCAATATTTTTTATTAGATCAAAAGAAGTAAAAAGACTGTCTCAGTGCCTTCAAAAAGCGTCATTGTTTCAAAATCACATTTATTCCACAATACCCCCTCCCCTCTCACACATTTTGTGTTCTGTTTTTCTAATAATTTAAAACAAAATTAATTTAATTAAAAGCTATTCATCCGCATTCAAGGGTACATTTATGAGTAGGCAAAAAGTTTGCATTAAAAAAATGTTTCTAAATGCAAATTAAAACAAATTTCCAAGAAAATATAAAAAATGGAAAAGGAAAAAGAAATATTATGTCATTCTTCATTATTTCTGCCTCTGTAAATGAAAAAAAAATTCCTTTTGAATTAGGTATATAGGGTATCCCATCAGTGAAACTTGTAACCATATAGTAATAAAAATTCACTAATGGTTTAGTTTCAGTTTACTACTAATATAAATAAGCATTGGAAATGTGGACAGTTCCACATTGAAAATAATTGACATTAAAAAACCAATTAATTTTTTTTTAACAATTTAAAATAGCCTGACAGAAGTTATGTGTTTATGTTGGTGACTAGCTTTTGAATAAGTCCAGTGCTGCAACTTTAACAGCCGAATTCCTTTCCAATGACGTAATTGCTACTGGCAAGGAGATTTTATTCTCAAAAAAGACTCCCTGAAAAAAGAAGTTAGGTCAGGACACTAACCAAACCTCAACTGTACACTATAAACCCAAAAGCATCTACAAGACGGCCAACGGTCTTGAATGAGAAAATAAGATAAACCCTAGAAGATCCCGAAGCCGCTGAATCGAAACAGCTTTTTATTTAATTTCAATCCAAAAGTTTTAAGTACAAACCTCTAATTCAGAAAATTTTGATGTTTGGGGAATCATCTTAGCTAGAAGCTTCATACACCAAAATTATGTTAACATTCATCAGGGTGAGGTGGGGTAGGTGATGGGTGGATGATTTTGTATGGTGGAGTTTTAAACGCCAATTAGATAAAAACCCTGCGAAAACTTGTATTCTGGTTCCTATAACCTCTGATTTTTTTCTGATTTTTAAAATGATGTGTCCCGTGCCACCGATTCAAAATTGTATTTTGATCCCATTGTTATCCCGACTTTTTTGGGATTTTTAAACTTTAAAAGACGGAGGGAGGTCTTTCAATTGTATTTCGTGAATAACTTTTCTGTTCCTTCACCAACATTCAAGGTGAAGGGTTCAAAATAAAACTAAGGGACTGCTTTATCAAATGTAATCTATTGATGGATAATTGGACACCCCCTTCCACTTCCAAAAATCGGTTTACAGATTAATAATATAATAATAATAATAAGGCCTATAGGTACCCTATTGGGACCAGGCGAGTCCTCATATTTCAGAGAACTTTTTAGGTATTAGTGGACCTACAGCTTATAGTGGATTCCGAACCACCACGACTTTAATGGTTATGCTAATGAGTTACCAGCTCATTGAGCCCATCNACGGTTTACAGATTACAAGTCAAATACCCCAGCGTAGTTCTCTGGGAACCGAATGCTATTTTTTTCATTTTATAATTCATTTTATATCCGTGGTTCAGAAGTAATGCAAATCCTTGGAGTTTGTTGTTATAATTTTGAGGTTGGTTCTGTCCAAGGCAATCACAAAAAATATAGCTTCCAAGGTATCAAAGAAAAGTAAATGTTATGCAGAGTAAAGATCTGCCGTCTTTTCTATGTTTGCCTATGATTTCAGAGAATTGTCCACCCTAGTCCATAGAACGGCCCAAAAAAAATTCTTAGAATAATAGCTTTCATGGTATCAAATGAAAGGAAATTTGATGTCTTTTCTATGTCTAGCTGTGATTTCAGGAAATTTCTTAACTTGGTTCATAGAACCAATATTTCTAGAAATTTTTATTCTCAAACATTTGAAAAATTCAAATTCTAGATCTTTCTTGGTTTTTACCAGGGCATTAGAGAGTCATTTGCATAGCTATCAAACATCATCAACATCTGTGCCTTTTACTCTATGAGGGAGCATTGAAATCCCGAAATCACAAGCAAACTTAGAAGAGATATCAGATCCTTACTCTACACAACATTTCCTTTCAGTAGATACCATGGAAGTTATTTTTCTCAGAATGGTTTTTTTGGCCGGTTATGGACAATTCCCCGAAATCACAAGGAAACATAGGAAAGACATCTGATCCTTTTTACACACTATTTTCTTTCATTTGATACCTTGGAAGCCATATTTTCTGTGATTCTATATTTTGGACCCTTGGAATCGGACAGATCCGACGTCAGAACTTCATGGATTTGCATTACTTCTGAACCACGGATATAAAATGAATTGAAAAAGGTAAAAACTAACACTTGGAACCCTGAGAACTACAATAAAGGCTTTGAATTGTAATCTGAAAACTAATTTTTGGTAAAGGAAAGTCAGACAAACTAATAACAGAAGAGAAGGTTTATATAAGTCAGTCTCTTAGTACCTTACCCATATCTTTATATATACCCATTTCTATCCCCTCACCCTTCCGGAAGTCATCATTCATTTTTCATCATTATGTAACATATAGTCTCTGGCCTACGTTCGCAGCCAGTTCTTTCCTGGTTAATTCTTCTTGTGGGTAATTCATCTGTGGACAGCTCTTCCTAGCGGGACAGTTTATTTTATTTTTTAAGAAATCATACCAAGTTTGATAGCGGTTTTACGCCACCGCTACCTGTTTTTTTAAGTGTGTTCGACAAAATTCGTTTAGGAATTCACCAGAAGCAAAATTTTGCAATTCGTATAGCTTTGTCAAACATAAAAAGTTCGCAAGAAAAAATTTGGAAGAAGGATAAAAAATTTGTTGTTGTTATCAAATTTTTGCACGGCATGCAAAAATTTGATAACGAAGTATAAAGGTAAGCATGTTTCACGATAACAAATAAAAACTAATTTCCATCCTTGATTTATATTAACATCCAATATCCTTTCCAGAATACATAGACAGAAATGTGAAAACTTTTCCTCAAACAAAGGAAGAATTTAATAACAGAAAATATGAAAATTTTCAACCTTAAATCAAAGCATCAGAAAGCAGAAAATATTCATTTTGCTCCCCCAGCATTATCGTCCCTTCACCCCAGAATCTCAGTCCTGACGTATAATACATTACATATATCCTTATATAGAGTTATCCTGAGATCACATCACAACAAAAAAAGCTAATAAATCACATTTTTTACAACAAGCAAATCGAAATCAAAGCTAAATAAATACATGAAAAAAGTCTTTCGAATATATGGAAATTGGAAAGTTGCGAGAATCGTCAGGTAACGAGCGAAGCTTAGCGTTTGCCTTTCAGTTCAAGGAAATATCAATGGAAATTGAAAAAAAGTTAACATTCTTTTTCATTATTTTCAATTTTTTTTAGATCGTAAACTGTACACTGAAGATCCGAGGAAATCTAAAAATAGGGCTCGTTGAACGCTAAAAAAGTTCCCCCTAACTGAGTTCGTTTATCTATAAATAAGAGTACAAATTAGCCAAAAAGTGTTCATTTCTTCTTTTTTTAGAGTTCATCGAACTCGTAAAAGGTGTTCACTCAAACCCCAAATAAAGTAGGTAAACTCTACTGGATTTCAGGCTTCTTTGAGCCTAAAAAATGTTTGTTTCTTTTTATGTGGTACGTACAAAAAAGTAGAAATGTTATTGAAAACAATGCTGGGGTTTTGATTAAAAGTAAAAACGACGCGGGAGTTTTTTCCACACCTAACCTGAAATATGAATCACATACAAGTATATACAATGCCTTCATTTAACATAACCAAAAGCTTATCTTTCATCTGAAATTCCAATTTAGATTCAGGAAAAACAAGCAAAATTATCGCACTCTAGAATATCGAGATATTCCGCAAACTTTATATCCAAGAAGGACACCCTTTTGCGCTATTTGGGGCACTAGAACAATTCAAGGTTCTTTTTTGAACAATTTAGTCAAAAAAATGTCCATAAAAACGGAGTATGGAAGCTTAATCGAAATGACCAAAAAATTCCAAACATTGTATCTAGAAAATCGAAGATTGGCAAACTTTTGAGATATTCTCAAATTACTAAAAGCAATTTTGTTTTGCAAAAATTTTACGAAACGTTATTTTACCTCCATACTTCGATGAATCAAAAAATCTCCAGTGGATGATTGATTCAATTTCATTTAAAATTGTGCCTCGATTCACTACGCATTATCATCCTACTCGTAGGTCAACTTTAATTGATTTCATATTTGGTAATAACACTGATCGAATAAATAACACAACATTCTTTATATTGACTACTTAGTCAAAAACAACCCTGTTCCCGTAACTTTTACTCGTAAAAGGTTCGACCAAGTGATTGTTCCAAATCTTCTGAATGATGCCCAAAATTTGAATTGGGCAATCTCCTGACTCTCAATCAACAAGTTCTTCACTTTAATGAATGTGTTTCGACGTTGATTGACAGGCATGTTCCTGTTAAAACCACCACGATTTCAGATTTTAATTCTACATGGAGGACTGTAGACGTTCATGAAGCACTCAAAATAAGTACAGAATTCTTTGCCAACTAGAAGTTGCTTAGAACCGATGAATCGTGGCTGGACGTTAAGAGGGTACGCAATAGAACGACTGCGCTATTGTTCTAGAGGCACGAAGAAAATATGTTCGCAGTCAACTTGATGTTGGGCTCAGCAGTAAAAAGCTGTTGTCCAACATTAAAAAGCTGGGACTTGTGTCTGAGAGCCTTGAAAATAAAAGTGACTTTCCGGTTGATGAACTTAACAAACAATTTGCGTTTGCGTCTTCTTCGCTACTTACCTCACACACCCCTACCTTATTTAATGAAAATCTTGAAGTTCACCAAACCACCCATAAATTTTCTTTGAGAACTGTAAATGATGTTGAAGTTTCCATACTGCCATTAAGAGTATATATTCTGATGCCATAGGATCAGATGAAATAGCACTAAGTGTTATCAGACTTCTTTTGCCTGTCATTTTGAGCCAAATCACACAAATTTTCAATACTATTATTTCAACATCAACCTTTCCCGATGTGTGGAAAGGAAACCAACGCTGTTAAAAACTGCAACTTTGGTTGCAGCACGATCTCTGGTTCACCCACTTTGGATTCATTGGAAGCTCTCAAATTCAGTATACTGAATAATATTGGTAATACAGATGAGCACATTGAATTTGGTCTCTGAAAGTTTTTCTGGAGCTGCGAAAATCGAATTTGAAATTTCGATTTTTATTAAATTTAACAGCCCTGGTGGAAACTCGCTAAAATCAAATCTATTCCGAAGGTTCGTAGAACCGATTCGGCAAATGACTTTCGCTCTATAAGTTTACTTCCACCGATTTCCAAGGCTTTTGAAAGGATCTTTCATGATCAGCTTTCTGATTCGTTTAGCACGTTCCAAATTTTAGCCGATCGGGCTCAAAATTTTGAGCGAAGTATCGAATTACAAGACGAAACTTTTACGAGGGTAAGACTTGAAATCGGATGAGGTTGCTAATTTTGGACACTCCCTAGCAATTATAGGTATGATACAAAATCTAATTTTCCCATATTTTCACTGTTTTAGCTTTTCTTCATCATAGCTATAGATAAAAAAAAGTAAAGCTATTGTAAATTTAGTCCCTCAAGAAAAGTTGCGCCAAATGGTCTGAAACGTGAAAAAACCATTAAAAAAGTCTGTAAATGGCTGTCGTCTTTCGTCTGTCTGTCTTACTCACCTACCTAATTCTCAACCGATTTGAATAAAATTGTGTGGAGGCTTTTCTCATCAAATGTAAGCATGGGTTCGATAATGAGCCAAATCGGGGCATATAATCTTGTTGTAAGTGACCTAGAATAGTTCCTAAAAAGCTTGACTCAGGGACATCGGGATCTGAGTGTTCTTATGTAACCCAGGAACTTCCAGAATTCTGGAGTTCCCGTGATCAGAATGAGCTCAAATTTGNGGACAACTGAATCAGGGGCTCCTAGCTACCAGGAACTTCCAGAAATCTTGAGTTTTAGTGATCGGAATGAGCTAAAATTTGGAATATAAGCTTATGGCAAATATTCAAGAATAGTTCATAAAGAAGTTTGACCCTGCGACATCGGAATCTGTGAGCTCCTATGTACCAAGAATTCCCAGATTTCTGAGGTGATCGGAATGAGCTAATTTGGAACATAATTTGATAAGTACCCAAGAACAATTCCTAAAAATGTTTGACGCTGACACATCGGGAACTGAGGGCTCCTACGTTCCGGACACTTCCAGAAGTCTCAAGTTATAGTGATCGGAATGAGCTCAAATTTGGAATATAAGCTTATGATAAGTGCCCAAGAGTATTTCTTCTAAATTTGAAATAATATCAGCCATTCCTGGTGCTTCCAATTNGCTGACACATCGGGAACTGAGGGCTCCTACGTTCCGGACACTTCCAGAAGTCTCAAGTTATAGTGATCGGAATGAGCTCAAATTTGGAATATAAGCTTATGATAAGTGCCCAAGAGTATTTCTTCTAAATTTGAAATAATATCAGCCATTCCTGGTGCTTCCAATTACCAGACTTTCTTGGATAACTCTGTAAATACTTTTCCGATCCTCTACAAAATTTGCTCATATCATCTTTGTCGAAGTCTAAATCCAGTTCCTATCACAAAATATACTATAAATATGATAAAAAGCTACATAATCCACTTTGTGGTTTCCTACGTTTTTCATTTTATGACTTCACTGTCTAACGTTGTAAGGATGTATCTTACTACAAAAGTATTTTAAATGTGCTGCATTTTATTATTTATTCATCTTTATCCGTATAAAAACTGATGGAGCAAAAAAAAATCTAAACTCTTTAATTAAATCCTTCTGCAAAGCAAAGTGAACATTGGAATTGCTCCTCATTTTTCCTTTTCTTTTTTTTTGCAAAAACGAAGCAAAAAAGAGTTGTTAGTTTTGCTAATAAAAGGGTCGATGATGATCATTATCAGCCTTTCTTTCTTTTCTTTTCTTTTCCATTTTTCCACACCACATTCAATTGGATATAAAAGGGAAGCCAGAACCATTATGATGGTGTACACAACACTGTATCATGTATAGTCTATGTTCGTTTCCAACACAACATGCCAATAAAAAAAAGTTAGTTCTCCTGATGTTCAGCTAAGCATAATGGGAAAACTTTTTCATGTGAAAGTCATGAATTAATAGGAAAATTGCTTTCAATGTGCCAGCTGCAATTTTTCATTTTAAACAATGCTTCTCTTTGAAGAGATTTTTTTCAATTTATTACGATGGATCTGAAAGAAAGAAAATGGGAGAGGTTTTGCAAGTTTCGCTTTGAAAATCTAACGTGCAGTTAGTTGGTATTACAAGTATTGTGCCGGAGGTGCTGTCTTATTATTTTTATTAAAACTATTTTTCCGTAGTCATGACATTGGAAGCAATTTTGAAATTGTATATTTTTGGATCGTTTCACGAGATTTATTCCTTTCAGCTTTCATCACAGCACTGCATTGTAATATAATAATAGATTGGTGCTCCACATATCCATCTGCATTTTTGCATTGATTAAATTTCTGCATGAACGAGAATACATTTTCCAATCGGATAGTCATTTTTCGTTTTCAATTTCAAATCCTATCCATAGATCACATAGATGAATGGTGATGATGGTGGTGAGGGTGGTTTTGCTGGTTGCAACATGACCATCTTCGTAATCACAAAATTCTTCTTATTTATTATCTTTCCCTAAAAAGTTTACCACAACCACAAACCCTGGGTCTGGGTGAGCTCGAACATATTAAGTTTTAGTTGAGAAAAATTTATAAAAACTTTATCATGTGTTCCTTAAGGATTGCTGATGTTAAGAAAGACATAAGTTGACCCATTCCCTGGACCCAGAATATACGGTTGTGGTAAATTTTTAGCATCTAGAACAACTCCCTGAAATTTTTTTTGTGGCTAAAGTCGACAACATATAAAATAAGAAAGTTTTTTCTCGGGTCCAGATGGACCTAGGTTATTCCAGAGCTAATATGGCCTGACTGTCTGTACAAAAATTGGGGCTAAAATACATTAGCATCTAAAATTATGATTATAATCAGAGAGATGCACCACGAATTTTGAATTTTTAAATTACATTGGATGCGTCTTTATTTAAGCTCAGAGCTTTCTAAAAGGTTATTTGTCACACAAGTTGAGTCCGATTAGTGTCAGATTAAAAGATAGGAAAACCTTGTTAGTTTTAAACAAGAAAGGCTCCCAAGCAGGTTGAAAATTTCACTTAGTTGGCGCTAACAGGTTAAACCTTCTTGCGGCTTATAAGTTATTATTAATCCAACATTCTTGGGGCTAACAGGATCTTGTTTGAATTATTAGTTTCAAACAGAATCTTGAATGCAACTCGATTTCTTGTTAGTATTAAACAAGATGACTTGTTAGCGATAAACAGGAACCTGGCAAAAAATTTCCATACAAATCCCTAATAAGATCCGTGGAGCAGCGTGGATCCTAAACCTAAAGTAACCAACTAATAAGTGATGTGGTGTTCTCAAGTCAGTGCATCGCCTACTTTTTACATCAATGAGAGATGAACACCAAGATCTGTTGATCATGATGTGATCTATTTGAAAGAAATCACCATTTGCATGCACTATATGGATCGTTTTATGTGGGAACAGAGTGCCTCCAATCACTAGATTGTGTGTACCGCACAAATCAGTCAGCAACTCTCTGTTTTTATAAAGTGCTCGATCAAAACCGTGTCTGTCCATTCAAGCTCGATGCCGCTGTTATCACAACCAACATTAGCATTAAAATCTTCCATCAATACTTGAATGTTACCGTTTGGAATGGTTGACAAAACAGAGTCCACACGATCGTAGAACTCTGGTTTTACGTAGTCCTTATCATTTGTTGGACCATAGCATTGGACTATCGTCATATTAGCAGATTGTGTACAAAATCTGGCTTTCATAATACGGTCAGTTCTGGGCTCCCAACTAATGAGGCTTTTTCTTGCAGTTGCACTAAGGAGTAATGTGACTCCTGTTTTGATGTAAGCAGTGCCAGCTAAATAACTGGATTACAGCAGGCTGCTTCCATCTGCAGGCTTGTTTTCACCACATCCTTCTAACCAAGTTTCACTAAGACCAAGAATTTTCAGCTTATAATCTTTGACTACCTCCAGCAAATTTTCCAGCTTCAGTTGCAGGTTGCTTCACGTTGAAACAATCGATCGGAGCCGTCCTATTCGCGCGAATGTTCTGTGTTTTATAATCTGGTTTTAAGATGGCAGGGGGATAAGCCCTACGCACCCGAGACGATGATTGCAAGGCTCAACGTCAGCCTCCTCCGCTATATCTAGCCTCAACAGATTGCTATCCCCCGACGGGTTGGTTACCATCAGCTTAAGCAAATGTATGAGTTACCACCTGCTGCGAAACGTGAACGCATATAGTAGGAGTAGTGAGAAGTGGCTAGTTTTGTTAACAGGAAGCAAAAAATAACGCGCGTCACTCACTATTAGCAGGCTAAGTTTTTATTCTTAGTGAGGGCTAAATGCACTTTCCATCCATTCTTAGGCTTCCAAATACTTGATTTGAGGGAGATCCTGGAGATCCACAATGAGACCTTCGTCAAAATTTGCTCATATGATTTTTTTAGTAAATTGAAATCGAGTTTCCATGCTAAAAATTTCTGCAAATAAACAGATCAGTTATAATACTCTAGACTTTAACTTTTCTAGTTTGAAGAGTTATATTATATCGGGTGTCGTTTGTAAGTATGGTTTGATTATTGTTTTGTTGGATCATTTTTAAGCATAAAGAAATTTCTGAGTGTCCGACTTACTTAGGAAGATGCTGGAGGGGGTGAGCCACCTGCGGCTGATACAGGGAGATAAGTTATTTTTGCTTGCATTTTCATCAACATTTGTTTGAGAACCAATAGAAGACCTTGGCCGATTTGACTCAAAATCAGTAGGTTGACAAAAATTACTGTAAATGACCAAAATTTCAGCCATTTTGTTTGATTATACCTAAGAATTTATTTTGAATTTTCATTGAAATTTAACACAGTTTTATGGGAGCCCATAGTAGACTTTCACTTACTAACACCAAAAACAAGAGGTTTCTTAACATGAATATTTGAAAATTATCCTGAAACTATCAGGATGATCGGTCAAAGAATTTACACAATCAAAAATTCACACTCCAGAATCGACAATCTATAATCCAGGATTCACTTTCCACAAGCGACAAAACGACATGTAGGCATCCACCCAATTTTGATCGCAAATGATTTCTAGCGGTCCAAAACGTATTTTAAAAGTGAAATGGGTGATTTCAATTTTTTGACTAATTACTATACTTTAATTTTTTCAAGGAAAGGTTAAATTAAGAAAGAAGAAAAGCTATAATCCACTTTCGGGGCTCCTACGCTTTTACAATCAGAAAGATTTCTTCAACTGAACCGAGAGACGGAAAATTGCCTAAAGAAGTAGCAGATTTTGTATGTTGGTTTTCAACAAATTTTTCTAGAGTAGACCATTTTTGGGTGACGAAGAAAGAAATTTGGATGACAAAAAAAA
>JXPH01029331.1:545-11116 GCA_001014845.1 Mochlonyx cinctipes
GAAAAAATATTCATAATTGACGATTTTTCCCGGGGGTCCACTATTGTATCACAATGTTCCAATATTGTATCCTATCCCCTTTTCAAAAATCTCATTGCAAATATTTCAAAATCACTCGGATTTTGTGATAAAATTTTTTTTTAATTCTTATCATTTTCCCTGCACTAAAACTAGGGTAAATCTACCAAAAAATAAAAAAAAAATTGTAGCAGTACTTTAGTACGAGTAGTATTGAGTAGTATTTTTAATAATAATAATATAATAAGGCCTATAGGTACCCTATTGGGACCAGGCGAGTCCTCATATTTCAGAGAACTTTCTAGGTATTAGTGGACCTACAGCTTATAGTGGATTACGAACCATCATAAACTTTAATGGTTATGCTAATGAGTTATCAGCTCATTGAGCCTATCAAGTCATGTTCAGTTTTTATTGCAAGGAAACTGACTAACCTGACATACACACATATACCATCACAATCATAGGTTATATAACTGTAGATGGTAGTAGGTCAGGTGTATGCATATTTCACAGACTGACTGTTCTGTGTTATATTTATAGAACTATCGGCAATTCAAATTTATCACAAACTAAAAATCAACATTCTAATTCAATGAAACACAGTAGCATCCACCGGGAATCGAACCCAGAACCTAGTGGATGTGAGGCTAGCGTGCTAACCACTCAACCATCGGGTCGTCTAGTAGTATTTTTACGTACGAGTATATTTGAGTATTACAATTAGTATTTGGTCAGAAAAAATTAGGTGCACACTGCCCTTCGAGTTTTCCGACTTTAACAAGATCAGAATGTCCATAATTGAATCTTAAAGTGTTTAATACCGATGACGTTACCCTATGTATATAAATTTAGAATAAATTTAGGCTGCCTCTATTCTATGTAATATAAATTAAAAGTGAAACCTAAATCTCGAAATAGAAGATATTTATTTATTTATCTTTCAATATCCAATGTTACCCACATTGCCGACACGTAATATTTAAATTTAGACCAAAAATCATATTTTCTCGGCTATAAACTTTTCCCCATAAATTTCACAAAAAATAACTTTTACTTCGCCATGATAATAATATTCGCACTTTCATCTTTTTCATTTTCCCCTTTCAATTCACCAGCAAACTACATCAATCAGTGATAATTGTAACCATCGTGCTATCATCTCATCAGCTCCGGCATGGCTCTATTTAATTATAATTTTGCACATCACTAAAAACATAATAAAAAATAAAATCTGCAATTCGCGCTCTGTATATACTCTACTTTATAACATCAGTACATCAAGGTGATTGTAATCGTCGTCGTCATTTTCTAATCTTCCAACTCACCAAAACAAAAACCTAATTATAGGGTAAAAATACCAGTGATCGACATGTAGTCCGATATTTGGGCACTAAAATTACAATTTTTCAATAACGGAATGAAATTTTCATACTCTAAAGCAGGCAGTCTCACATCATGTACCCTTTAACAAAAAATTGCATAAAATGTGCTGAAATCGAGGGAAGGTTAATTCTTTTACTACACGCGTTTTGCGCACGTATAATGAACGTATTGCACGGGTATTACGCGTATTGCAGCACGCAGGCAAATTCTTAGATAACTTCCCTTCGGTGAAAATCAAAGTAAACGTGGAAAACGTGATTCAAAATTTTCATCCCTATCTTTTAAAAATGTTTTTTTTCTATTTTGGACATTTATTTTTCATGGGCGCTATGTACCCGCAAATGAATTCGTGTGCGGATCAAAAGCCAGGAAAATGTTCTATTTGAGATACCACGATTATTTAAGAAACATCAAATAGTTATCGCCATTTAAAAAAAATTAAAGCGTTTATATAAGAAATTCGACAGCTCGACAATTTTCATATTTTCTTCGGAGAAATATTTTCTCAAGATCCTTCTTCAAGAAATGGTTAGAAAACCGACCGTTCGATAGAAATTGCTTACGGAAATATTTAAATCCGACTTACCATGGCATTCGACCGAAAGACCGGCCTCGTTTGACCGAACGACTTTGGGCCGAACGGCTGCCAACCGCCTAGACTTACTATTGGAGCTCTTTTCATTTCATCATTTCATTTTCTTAATGAACTCTAGGGAAAACATATACAGGTAGCAAACTCTTTTCTGAATTTCTAAAACAATTGTGGTGTTAAAATGGCTCAGATCCCTATAATAATAATAATATAATAAGGCCTATAGTACCCTATTGGGACCAGGCGAGTCCTCAGACNTAGTAGTAGTAGTAAGGCCTATAGTACTCTATTGGGACCAGGCGAATCCTTATATTTCGAAGAACATTCTAGATATTTAGTGAACCTACAAATTATAGTGGATTCCAAACCACCACAACTTTAATGGTTATGCTAATGAGTTACCAGCTCATTGAGCTCATCAAGTCATGTTCAGTTTTTGCTGCGAGGAAACTGACTAACCTCTTCGACATGAACGCCATTCGAACGCCTTCTATCCCATACTTAAGTTTTTGCAGCAAGTATATTTTTGATAGCATGGCTCTGACGATACATGTCGGAAATTGCCTTGTTTACCCTATTATTCATTAATAATAGGGCACACAAAGCAATCTACCTTCTCGACAACGCTGAAAAAACGCAAATTAATTCAATCGTCATGTGTCGGTTTTGAACCCGTACCTTCTGGTTGATAGGCAGACGCGCTACCGATCAAGCCACAAAGGCAGTCAGATCTCTAAGCTGCCCCTACAAATTCTAGGTAGCTTAAGTGGCAAATCACTGCCTTATTGAGCCAAAAGTAACAGTTCTACTTCAGAATATGGTAGATATCATTGAAAACTACAAACAGCTTCATACATTCGATCCTTGATTCTGAACAAAAAGTTGCGAAAGATATGTGTACTACAAAATATTCGTAAGTCGAAGAGAATGGAGTTTACTTTGTTATCATCATTGGGCATAATTAAATTAGGGATACTATTGATTCAAAATATCCTTGGTGTGTTCTCTTGTAGCTTGTAATAACTTGAGTCCATTTTCTTCTGTAGCACCCTGTTCGGTTTACCTATCACAGTTCTTCTCGACCATCTACTTCTGTTTACATTACAATCTGCCAGTCACAAATATATATGGACCCTTCAACTCGCCCTAGGCACGGTGCTTGTTGAGGACCTTATTCTTAAGCCAGTTTTAAGAACAAATACCAATCATCGGCAACAACCTTGGGGATAAACGGTACATTTGTTCGTGAAAAAAGTTTGGTCTAGCTAAAGGTTTATGCACCGAGGATGCAAAGTTCTAAATAATAATATTCAAAATTAATGGCTACAAAAATAAGTCAATTTGTATATAGTACCTAGTGTATTAAAATGACGACCGGGCGGTTAGCATACTAGCCTATCATCTACTAGGTTCCGGGTTCGATTCCTGATAGCTGCTACTGTGTTCAGTTGAATTAAAATGTTGATTTTCACCAACTATCATCTACAGTTATATAACCTATGATTGTGGTGCTATATGTGTGTATGTGAGGTTAGGCAGTTTCCTTGCAATAAAAATTGAACATGACTTGATGGGCTCAATGATCTGGTAACTCATTAGCATAACCATTAAAGTTGTGGTGGTTTGGAATCCACTATAATTTGTAGGTTCACTAAATATCTAGAATGTTCTTCGAAATATAAGGATTCGCCTGGTCCCAATAGAGTACTATAGGCCTTACTACTACTACTACTACCACTACTACTACTACTACTACTATATTAAAATGATTTTCATTAAGGTTTTTGTTGCAATTTTAAAGGTCGAAAATACTTATGTATACAACTCAAAAAGCTTTTATGCTTACGTATACAAATTAATAAAGAATTAAAGAATTAAAGTGGTCAGTACTAGTATTTGACATACTATCCAAATTTCAGATTCCTAGCGCATATGGTTGAGGCGCTAAGTAAAATGCCATTTTTGAGTACCTTTGAAGCCCTGTGTCTGCCTGAGGTGAGATCAACGTGGTCAGTACTAGTATTTGTCCCCTAGAGAGCACAGTTACTAGTATACTGTCTCCAAATTTCAGCCTCCTAGCTCATATAGTTGAAGCGCTAAGTGAAATGCCATTTTAAGGTACTTTTGAGGCCCTGTGTTAACCTGTCAAAGCGACCAGTACAACTAGTATTTGTCCCCTAAGATTTACGGTTACTAATATACTGTTAAAATTTCAGCTTCCTAGCTCATATACTTGACGCGCTAATGGCTTTCTAAAATAGGGAATCGAAAGGGTTCAAAACATATAAACACCAAGTGAAAAATAATTAAAAGTTGGTAAAAAAAATCGTTAATCGTGTCGGTCACTGGTTTTACCCTAACCAATTGATTTGTTTTAATTTATTATGCAAACATAGTATGGTTAAAATAATGTTGTTGCGTTCATATGACTTTGTGGTGCACAGTATAGTACATTAAAGTACTTTACAGTACTTTACAGTAATTTGGATCTATAATCAATAATAAAGTAAAGGAAAATAAAACTAAAAGTAAAGAGAAGTCTCTCTGTCATTTTTGTATACGTACACAACATGAATGTGCTTGGTGTGTATTATCATTCCAGTTTTATTTTTCTACTGTTGGTTGTTGGTTTTTGATTTGATATAGAGTCGGCTCGTTCCCTCCTTCAACGTGCTGCTTTCTTTTCTTTTTCGAACACACGAGAGGTGAGAAGTGTGTTGTGTAGCTGCAAAGAGCTGGTTGTGGTGTTTCTACTGTTACTTTCCGAATTTGTATCATTCAGTTTAGAGTTTAACAGCGAATGTAAAACATTTTTTTAAATCTATAAATTATCAATCAAAAGTTAGACGTACAGTACTCTAGTTAATATGGGAAGACGACCAAATAATTCACGGGCCCAAAATGGTCACCAACAACAGCCTTTGCCAGAAAGGGGACCAGGTAATTAACTGAACTTCTATAATTCATCAAAAAAGTGAATAAGTGATACAAATTGAGTTGAGTTTTTTTCATCCTTTGGATTTTTTCAATAAAAAAAATTAAGCAACGTGTCAGACTTATTGTTGATGTGTGAAAAAAGTTGATCTTTTGCATTTTTTATTAGTTCTAATCAAGTTCTCCCAATATACAAATCCAATTCTACCTACGTTATACGTTCATGAATTTGTAATAAAATCAACTTCTATACGTGATTCTTATATTGATTAAGTCGGAAATATGGCATAAAATGCCACATGCTTGAAGTTTTCTGTTCCAGACTTAGTTTCTTTCATAATTTTATATTACAAGATATTTGATCTTTCATATTCTTTGTACTTGTACCGTTTCAATGATTGGCATTAACAAGTATTGAATATCCACAGTCGACATTATTCTGCTTTGAATTGAACTGAATTGCTTTGAATTCTTTTTTCCCAAAATAAAAATATTTTACTTAACATTTTGTTCTGGTTCAGCAAATTTTCCCATAATTCTTGTGAACGTTAAAAATATCTGGTTAAATTTTCAAGTGAAGAACGTCTAAAAGAATGTAATTTTATTCTAAATTCCCTTAGTCTAGACAAAAAACATCAAATATAGTCATTGAAGCTGACAGACAAGTGCAGGGCATTTTCTGTTAAATTTGACGGAGTAAGGGCCCTATTCTCCAATCGTTATCAAGACTTAGTTAGAAATTTTGAACTTTTTATTCCCTCAAAACGTAACCAGGAAAAAACACACACTCCAGTTAGTGAGTTAACATCCCGATAATCAACAAGCTGTTAACTTTGACAGGAATCGAGTGATTCCCAAAACAAAATCTCCCATCAACTTAGCAACGATTGGTGAATACGGCCCTAAGTGCTTGAAACAAAACCCAAGTACACTCCAAAACTTCTTCGACCATCTGGTAGTTAACTAGAAACACACAACACACATAATTTTGTCAACAAGTTTTTTTTTCTTACAATTTATTCTCGAATTAGCAAACACAAAAAGTAAAATCAATAAAATTCTTAACAATAATAATATATTAACGCATATATACCCTAGAGGGGGCAGGCGAGTCCTCATATTTCAGAGAAATTTCTTGATATTAGTGGACCTACAGCTTATAGTTAATTTCGATTCACCACAACTTTTTATGGTTATGCTAATGAGTTACCAGTTCATTAAACCCATCAAGTGTTCAATTTTTGCTGCAAGGAAACAAACGAACCTCTTCAACATGNTTAGGTTCTACAATTGTAAATGGTAGTAGGTGTATGCATACTTCACAGACTGACTGTACCGTGTTCTTTTTATAGAAATATCGATAATTCAGATTTATCTCAAACTGAGAATCAACAATCTAATTTAATAGAACACAGCAGTTTCTACCGGGAATCGAACCCAGAACCTAGTGGATGTGAGGCTAGCGTGCTAACCAAAAAAAATCAATAATTCTTACTTTTTAAAAAATCAAGCAAAAAAGTGGTTAAAATATGTCTGTGCGTGTGTTTCTAGTTTTTCAACATCTTTTGTTTGAGTTTTTCCGGCAGTCCTTGGGTTCAGATTCGTACAAAGTAGCTGTACTTCGGGTTCTAGTACTTGGATATCGAGAAAAGAGTCCCCTTCCGAAATAGGCCCAGAAACCGGTTCCAGAAAACAGCACGACATCCTAGATTTCGTTTGAGTATTTCTAGATCTTCTTTTGTATGCAAAAGAGGCACTTGAGTGATCGAAATTCGATTTTTGTTAACGCCAAAATCCAAGTCCTAAATAAAACGATAAAAAATGGATCAAAATCCAAATTGGCCAAAGCAAAAGCCCTTAATAATTTCCTTAGAGAATAATTTGTTGATATTTCTTATAATCATTAACTTTTGGGGGTCTTAAGTACATCACCTATACTATTTATGAAATTACATAACCATACGCGTAGAAAAGCAATGAAAACTAAAATGTTTCACAATATTTTGCCAGCAAGCAAACATTTTCATTCTGTTTATCAGCAGCTTACGGTTTGTTTAATTATTGATTTTAAAATTTAAAAAAATGCATATTTAAACAGTTGATAACGAGAAAAAATTAAAATTAGTGTGGCAATAACAATAAATTAATATTTTCCTCCTCTCGTTTTATATTTTCAGTGGAATCGCTCATTTATTGGCGCGATGTTAAGAAGTCTGGCATCGTATTTGGCAGCGGATTGGCTATATTATTGGCCATGTCATTGTTCTCATTAATCAGCGTATTCTCATATGTATCCTTGCTCGTATTATTTGGCACCGTTGCGTTTAGAATCTACAAAAATGTATTACAGGCCGTACAGAAAACATCAGAAGGACATCCTTTCAAGTGAGTTTAAATTTATAAAAATATTAAAATGCATAATTAAATTCAAAAAATACGTTTTTCTTTTCTTTTAAAGACAATATCTAGAAGCCGACATGGCATTGTCAGCTGAAAAAGTACAAGATGTAACAAGCGTAGCGGTTGCCCATTTAAATGCTTTGGTCACTGAATTGCGTCGCCTCTTCTTGGTTGAAGATTTAGTCGACTCAATCAAATTCGGTGTCTTACTCTACTGTCTGACCTATGTTGGAGCTATCTTCAATGGAATGACATGCGTTATCATTGGTAAATTTATCTAACAACTCTTTAAAAATCTATTTTATTTATAACAATTCTTTTTCTTCTATTTTTTAGCATTTGTCGCCCTATTTACATTACCAAAAGTCTACGAAAACAACAAACAATCAATCGATGGATATTTGGACATTGTCAGAAGCAAAATTTTAGAAGTCACTGAAAAGTAAGTTCAATATTCTAAGATCATACATCGGTTCTATCTCGTATTCATCTAATGTTACTACGCAACATTGATGAATATAAAAACTGTTTAATAAAAACGTAAACAATATGAATAGAATAAGCATCAGCATTTGTTCCGAAACTATTTTTGTTGAAATTACTGTAGTTAGATCCTTCTGATCTGCATCTCATCGTTTTAGTTGGACCATAAATTTCGATTCTCAATGATTGAATCTTAATAAGACAAAGAGATAAAATGTAACTGTCTGTTTTGACACTAATTTTGAACAGTCTTGCCTATATCGGACAAAAGTGAGAGCAATTTAGCCGATCGACCGCGATGGTTCCGATAACTGTAAAACGCCTTTAATTTGAACATCCGATAATTCGAATTTTACGTTCATTGATTCGAATGTTTCTACTATTCGATTTTTTTGGGTCCCGTCACCCGTGCAACTTCGAATAAAGTGCGTTTTACCCTCGGTTTCATCTGTATTTTTAATTTAATAATATTAAATAAAAAGGCCTATAGAACTAAGCAAATCCTCATATTTCTGAGAACTTTCAAGGTATTAGTGGACCTAGCTTATTGTGGATTCCGGACCACCACAACTTTTAATGGTTATGCTAATGAGCTACCAGTTCAATAAGCCCATCAAGTTGTGTTAAATTTTTGCTGCAAGGAAACTGACTAACCTCTTCGACATGAACGCCATTCGAACTCCACCTATCCCATACTTAAGTTTATACAGCAAGTACATTTTTGATAGCATGGCTCTCACGATACATGTCGGGAATCACCTTGTTTACCCTTTTATTCATTAATAATAGCGCGTAAAAAGCAATCTACCTTCTCGACAACGATCGAATGAAGATAAGTCCATCACAATAGTAAAATCTTCGGTAAATTTACTATCTCGGCAGCAACATAACAACTAATAGTTGTACCGGCGAAAATGTTCAAAGTCCCATCAGCACTAAGAGAAGAAAATTTGTTAATCTGGTGCTTAGGCCTAATATAAAATATACTATGCCTCAGTTATTTCGAAGCCTTGTATTATCCACACTGCTCTATGCGGGCGAGACTTGGAAAGTAATTGAATCAGTGAGCAAAAAAAAATCACACATTTGTTAATCGATGTCTGCATCAACTCTTTCGGATAATATGGCATCGAACGATTATCAGCATCGGTGTGGAGATAAACATAAACCCGGAAAAGTAACAAAAGAAAATTTGGAATACTGCTCTCGAGAATAAACTTGATAGGCAGACCATGCCAAACTTTGCGCGATATAGGGTCATAAGGCGGAAAACCGAAAAGCGAAATTCGAAAAGGCCGAACGACATGAGGTAACAAATCAAAATGCAGAAAATAAGGTAAAAAACTCAAAAGGCAGAAAACTCGAGAGGTCGAAACTAAAAAGGGGGCTGACGAGTAAACCGTCGCTCGTGCGCACTCGTTCGAATTACTCGCCAGCCCCCCATTACTTTCGAGTTTGTGGTCAAAACATAAATCTGTCCTGAAATAGCCTCCACAAAGTCGACAAATGAACCCGAAAGTTGGCATAACAGATGGACAAAGCTGGTGGACAGACAACAACTAAGCGTTTCCGTATGGTCGGTGGAAATTAAAAAGAAACAGCACTATTCAGAAAAAAAAATATTGCGTATACTGCCAGGAGAAACTTCACTTTCATATCCAAATCCTGTTCAGGTAAATAGATGGTCGAACTTGGACAATATCGATAGAGTGGCCATAAATCTTTCAGAGAAATGCAGTAAAACCCGAGGTAAAACCTTAAGAAACCACAAAATGGATTTTGTAGCGTTTTACTTTCCGTACTTACCAAAAGATTATGTTCCAAATTTGAGTCATTCTCATCATTAGAACTCGAAATTTCTGGAAAATTCTGATGAGGTTGCATGGGGGCCCTCAAACCGTGGCCTGATTTGGCTCATTAACGAACTTGTTCTTACTTTTGTCGAGAAAAACCTCCACTCAAAATTTCAGCCAAATCGGTTGAGAATTACGTGAGTTATCGCTGACAAAGACACAATCAAGACGAAGACAAACGACGACAGAACACACAGACATTTTTTTGGTTTTTTTTTCACGTTTCCGACCATTCGGAGCAACTTTTCCCGGGAACCAAAAATTTTTTTTTACTGAATACAGTAGCTTTTCTTTGAAAGAAAGAAAAAACACTAAAATCTGTCTTTAGAGTTGTTCCGCCTTCTAAATTTCTGCCTTTCGACATTTTCCGTCCGCCTTTCAAACGCTCTGCCTTTTGATTTACGGCTTTTAGATTTTTCGACAATCCGAATTCTGCCTTTTGAAATTTCGCTTTTAGACCCTGTACTGTACGCATAGTGACTTTTTAGCAACCGCTAGGGATCAAACGAGATGAAAAAACACTAGGTATAACTATAACAGTTTCGCTCAGTTTATTTTAACGTTTGACAATAGCAAGGATTATTTTAAAAAGTTTGTCACTTTAATGTAGCAAAAATGTGGCAATTTGAAAATCGAATACTGGTCAAAAATATCTTTTGCTAAAATACCGTGAAGGATAAATAATTGGGAAAACGTATCTGTACTTGCTTCACCAGAAGTGGTTTTTTAATTTATTATTTTTAATTATTTTGCTTTTCCTTATTTATTTTCAGAGTAAAATCAGCTGTACCAATCGGCAAGAAAACAGAAAGTGAAAAAGATAAATAAATTCAGACTTTGACAAAATCTATTGCAAAATAGAAAACATCATCAGTTAATAATATATTATTAATTTATAATTTCCT
>JXPH01029412.1:0-10223 GCA_001014845.1 Mochlonyx cinctipes
GTGGAGGAACATTATTTTGGTTTGTATGAAATAATTTTTTTAAATCGTAAGTTGGTGAAATTTTATTTATTATTTAATCTGGGCAGTGTAACGTTTCTGGAGTGAATGGGTCCCGATCGTTTGCGTGAAGTGGCATGGGATACAAGTTGCATTAAGGATTAAGGCATTCCAAAATCTCGTTCCCCTCCAGGCTTGGATGAAACGGATGATTAAAGTAAGTCTCCTAAACGATATTGCCATCCAACTAGTTTCCTTTTGTGCGCGAAACAATACGAAAGTAGCCTTTGATATGTCCGGCCGGACCGCATGTACTCCAGATTTCATCGTTTGATTACGTTTCCCG
The DNA here is from genome assembly GCA_001014845.1 of Mochlonyx cinctipes. Classification (NCBI taxonomy): domain Eukaryota; kingdom Metazoa; phylum Arthropoda; class Insecta; order Diptera; family Chaoboridae; genus Mochlonyx; species Mochlonyx cinctipes. Next base: position 344 of record JXPH01029412.1, read on the forward strand.
GTTCCTTCTCTAGCCCTTGCAGTCTCCGTGCTTCAGGATTTGAGCTGGATGGGGACCCTCAGTACCAGGCGCTCCAAATACATAAGGGGCTACCGGTGGCTACTCAAACCAATGCCAAAGGCAGGTCCAAAGACGTTGCAGCATGAGAAACGAAATAAAAATAATTAAAAATTTGAAAAAATGGAATCGGTATAAGAACCGTTTCTCGTTTAAAATTTTCTTCTAAAAAAAACTAAATATCGTAATAAACTAATTTTAGGTCACTTGAAAGTTATTAAAAACTTACTACCGAAATTCTGAGTCGGTGGCAACTTTAAGAGTGCTTACTCCAATTTTCGATCGTAATTATTGTCCAACCAGACAGGCTGGTGCGTACTATGCTGGATGAATTCGAGTCAACATATTCACTATTGAAAGTTGATGTGTCAGTGAGACAACGCACCGAAAACATCACAGAAAGTGCTTCAGTTCAAAATGAGCCAAATCAGTCGATTCCACGCCGTTCACAAATTCCGAATTGGAAAGCTCTCAAAGCACATTTTGGCGAATTTTGCGTAGAGAAGGCCTATACCCTTACAAGATCAAATTAACTCAAACACTGAAGTCTCTTGATCATTTGAACCGCCAAAACTTCTTCGATTGCGCTCTGCAAAAGTTTGAAGAAAAATCATGAATTTCATTGAAAAATAATCTTCAGCGAATAAGCTCATTTTGGTTTAATGGCTCTGACAACAAGCAAAATATGTGTTATTGGACAGCAAACAACCCACCTGTGCTTCAAGAGACTCCATTGCATCCACAAAAATTGACCGTGTGGTGTGGATTTCTTGCCGGGGGTGTGATTGGACCGTATTTTTTCGTTGATGAGAATGATCGTCACGTTACCGTCAATGGAGTTTGCTATCGTGCCATGTTGGAAGACTATTTTTGACCAGAATTGGATGGACTTGACATCAGTGATATGCGGTTTCAACACGATGTCGCCACATACCAAACAGCTGGTCAAACAATTGATCTATTAAAGAGGAAGTTCGTTAATCGTGTAATCTCGAGAAATATTCCAGTCGAATGGCCACCTCGCTCATGCGATTTAACGCCGTTGGATTTCTTTTTATGGGGCTTCTTTAAGTTAGTTGACTCAATTTTCATCAGCCCCAAGACCCTCCCGGAGATCATTCAAATTTTTTTGTACCGATTCCTGAACTCCCTAGCCTAATAGGCATTGCGTGGCAAAAGTTAATTTTATGGTCCAAATCGGACAATTTTCATCGTTCTGCAGGGCTCTCGTGGTAGTCATCCCAAATTTTTGATACCAATTCCTCGCAAAAGTTTTTTTGCTCCAGGTTTTTCAACAAATGTGAAAAGCCACAGAAAAAATTTGTAGGGGCAATAAGGCATTATCTTGCAAAAGTTTATTTTATGGTCCAAATTGGACACCTTTTACAGTTCCCAGGACCCTCCAGGGGGTCATCCTAAATTTTTTACACCAATTTTCGAACTCTTTAGGATATTAAGTATCATTTCGTGCAAAAAATCTTTTCGGTCAAATTAATCAATTTTCATCAATTTTTTATACCGCTTCCCAAACTAGTCAATAGGTATGTATTACCTCGCAAAAGTGATGTTTTGGTCCAAATTGACCAATATTTATCATTATCGGCTCTCCCGGAGGTCATCCAATGTTTTTTATACACTATCCCGAATTCCCTATATGCCAATAGGCTTTACGTCGCAAAAGTTAATTTTATGGTCCAAATTGGACAATTTTTATCTATTTGCAGTGTCCTCTTGGAAGTCATCCCAAATTTTTGATATCGATTCCCGAACTCCCCAGGCTAATTACCTCGCAAAAGTTTTTTGCTCCAGGTTTTTCAACAAATGTCAAAAAACACAGAAAAAATCTGTAAATCACTTACACGGATCGTGTCGTAAACAGGATTAACGTAATTATTCGGTAGTCCAGGTTTATTCCTAAAATCGGTGAATTTTTCCACAGTGAATTCAGTAACTTTTATTTAGCGTATATGACCTGATCAGCGTCCCAAAATTAGGTTTAAACGATATTTTGGTTTTTTCGAAGAAAATGCTGAATTCATCACCCACACGGTTCTCTTACTGGTTCACGATGTTTCCCTGATTTTTAATTATTTATTGTATAATTTTTTCTCATCCCCAAATTAGGCTATACTCGTTACCAGTGTTTCACTGAATTAAGATTTAAAAAGGTTTTTATCTTAATATTCCTCCCCTAAAATCCCAAAAAGAACTCGCTCTATGCGTCAAGTTCCACTTTTTTTTCGCTTAGATTATCATAGAACCAATGGAGAAAATGTACCAATTTTTGCTATTTGTAAAACCTTTAATAATAATTTTCAACTGTTCGGTTTCAATCAGTCCAGGAATGTTTTTAAAAATAATCTGTTAAATAGTTTTGTAAGTGAGTAAACATCAGGTATTTCCTATATATTCTGTTTCATTTGGGCTTGCACTCCAATAAATTCGTTTTTCTGGGTGCTAATTATAGCCTGTTGAATTGTGAATTAAAATAAACAAATAAACAAACAAACAATTATTATTTGATTCACACTAGTGCCACCTACTTTATTCTTACGAATCTTAATCTGTCAAAAAACATAAATACGGTGTTTTCTGTGATTTCTTGATGCTGCAACAGAACCAGTAGTTTTTACATAAAGCGACGTTTACGCCTTCTCATTAACTAAAATAATATGCAATCGTGTCAAAATGTATTTCAATGGAAATACCTTTTTCACCCAGTATAACCACAATTACACTGATATAAGATGATTGGACATGACTAAACAGACTGTTATCACTTAATTGACGAGTATGATGCACAGACTCAAAAAATTGGGGAAAAATAATTTAAAGTTAAGAGTATTTACAATTTCTCATAAGTAATAGGGCAATATTTGTTTGCCTCTTTTTTAAATTGATAACATTCTTTTTACAAACAATTAGAATATGCACTTTACCACATTTTAATTTATTTTTTTGTTCGTTTTTGTATTTTTTTTTTGTATTTTTTTTTGTATTTTTTTGTATTTTTTGTATTTTTATTTTATTTAAAAAAACTAATATTAAATATATAGACGGGGAGAATTAAACAGTTTTGATTATAAATTCGTTATAAGTTCCTTTTTGTTAAATAGTTTTGGGCAATGGCGTACGAAATTCATTACATTACTTACATTACATCCAAATCATATATTTTATGCTCCTTATAATTTAAATGATATGTACATTTAGGCTTTCTTTAACTAAAATATAATTTTCTGTTTTCAAACTTTCAGTTTAGGCCAATTTTCGATAGAAAACTTCACAGCATAGTGCCATGCTAATTGCTAATATCAGGTATAGTTGGTATGGAATAGATCTCCAAATCGGAGACTCCGCAGGGTTGTATTTGAATTTTTGTTAATCAATTTTCAACCGAGGTGGAAAATATACACTTTCATGTCAAGCTATTATGTAGTTCTTGATTTAAGGGATTGATTGTAAATTGGGGTGACCACACATGAAAGCATAGCTCAAGCACGAACGAAGGCCACTATTGGGATCACTGTGTTTAAACCTCCATGCAAATATATAAAAATATAAAAACTGTATGGCTGAACTACAAGGTTCTAAAAATTATCTAAAATTTGTCGTATTTCAAGATCTAAGAATTATCTAAAATCTAAGATTTGTCGTATTTCAGTAAGACTAGTCGAGACTATTAACATAGTTAGCGAAGACCCTATTTCGTAAAAGAGTCAATCATTGACATAGACAGAGCATATAATAACTTGTGTCATATTGCTCGTCGCATTAGCCATACATATTTGATGGCGTGGTTCCCATATATGATGAGTGGTAATTTTGGCAACAATGATCAGTTATCGCCCTCAATAGCACGCAAGTTTTAGATTTATCCAGATTTAATATAAATTTAGCTTTCTTTACAGAGAACTCTTGCAAATACAATCTAGATGTGATACAACTCTCTGAAGAATTCCAAAATAAAGAATGTTTATTTTGGATCCAATTTTTCAGATTAAGTATAAATCAGCTGTTAGAAATTCACAGAAATCCATATGTCTGAACCAACACGAGCCAATTCATCTGCATTCTTATTCGCAGACACACAACTGTTATCAGTGGTCCAGTAAAATCCCTGCATTGCAGCACCACTTTTGATACGAAGATATAAGACAGCAAAGCTTGAAGGCGAACAAAAAGCTATTTAACTCTGAGTATTTCTCTGTACCGAGAAAAAATGAAGCGTAAATTTCTGACTGAAAAACTGTCCAGAATCTACCTGAAGGAGCTGATATTTCAATGGCTGGATCATAACAAAATACTCCAGCACCTTCCTTAGAGTTGCATAGTAAATCAACCAGAAGAAAAAAAGCCGTTTCCAAAAATGCAGCATTTTCGCTGCAGTATGCGGGTAGTTTGCTGGCAGAAACGGCTAATTTTCTTCTGGGCAGTGAAAATTATCGAAGTCTTATTAGTTTCGATAGAAATGGTATTATTAGGCCATTCCTTAACTTTTGGAAAAAGCACACGGAATTTAATGTCTTGTCAGTGCAATCATAACGTCTCATGGCGCTAATAACTTTGGTTTCAAATCCTAAGATGGCGTAGAGACAAGTTACGTGAAGAGTAACTCTTATTAAAAATTGAGCCTGAAGAATAAAAAGCTCAACTACTCTAAGAGCAAAAACTTTGTCCTTAAATTTACCATGGACAGCTGTCGTGAGATTAACCGTGAAACTCATCGTGATAGACCTATTAATATCAATTTTCAGAGAAGAGTAAAGCATGTCATACTAGGGTAGATGAGAATGATATCTTTTTGCTCAAAAATCCTAATGGAACGAATGAGCTTAAAGAAAAAATGTCCTTAGGGGTGTCATTCGATAGAGGTTGATGGGTACAACATTTTATTGTACTATCTAGGATCGGGAGGTTGCACAGCGTCCACTAGGGTCATTTTTAGGCTCAACATTAATAGTCGATAGTGAACGTTTGATGATAGTGCCATTGAGTTGGCACGTCGATTCCTAAATCCCCTGATATGCCTGGGCTATTAAAGATAAACTGATGGGGTTGGTTCGAAAACATATTCAGACTAACCCCAGTCGTCCCTATTAACCTGGGCGTGTTTGTTATAAGATTAGAGTGTTTGAGAATTGATGTGCTAAAACAACTATCATCAGACGTTTACTGTACATGTACAGAAAATTTAATTAAAGTTTTTGTTATTTAATTCAAAAACGCCGTAAAATCCCACTCACTGAAGTTATGAGATTGATACTATGACCTCGGTTTTAGCTCATTCCCTAATTAGATAAAAAATACAAGTACTGCGGGCGTGAACTGAGCAGCAATCATCTTCCACCTAACCCGTGTTGCCACAAGGTGCCACGAGAATAGCCGCGTGCAAGCAAAATATAAGAATGTAAAAGCCAACTATGAAAATCAAAAACTTGATCGAGTATGATGCTTTAATCTCTTTTAAATAGATTATTTATCTAAAAAAATAGATCAAAGCACCAAACTTTAAATAGTTTAAATAGTTTAAAGTTTAAATAGATATATAGTGTAAAAATGGATTCCATAGTTTTCTTTATGCCTGCTATTACAGTTGGGTATGAAAATGGCCCTAGAGGATGCAGTGCAACCTTCCGGGCCTAGTCGCAGTACAGTGAAATGTTGTACCCATCCACCCCTATCAGACGGTACGCACTCAGGACATTTTCCTTCAAGCTTGCCCATCTATATATTATGATTTCTATATCTCTGAGACATTTCTGGTGAACAAGACTAGAACGTGTTGTGGCAATACAATAACAATATAAACAAGATAGGTATTTCCGAAGATTTAAATAGGAAATAGTATTTAAAAAATATCCGAAGCGCGTATAACTTAGAACATTCAAACTAAATACAAAAACATCTTTTACACCGAGCGGGCTTGTTCAAAATGTGTTTTGAGAGCGCACCGACTGATGAGGATGCCATTTGATAGAGTTTTGTGAGTATTAAAGTTTATCATACTATACGACAACCCTTTGTTTATAGTCGTAGCATCAACCTCTATCGAATGGCAGCACCCCTATCAGTCGGGGCGCTCTCGAGACACTTCTTGGCTAAAACCAGCCCCATCTTTTTCTTCATTGCAAAATTTCGCAGCCATTGCCCTTGAATTCTACGTATAATATTACAATATACAATAAGTTAAGTTAATTTTCTATTTACAAAATTTATTAATTTTAGTATTAACTAATAGTTAGAAAAATAAATACTTTTTAGTAAACTTCTAAATGAACTAAATAAAAAATACTGTTCAATATCAGTAAGTTTTCTTCAAATTGCGACGGTTCACTATTTATAATATATTATTATATTCTGAGGGGGGTTAAAAGGGAGTATACAAGCATCAAAAAATGAGGTAAAAGTTTAGAAAACTCTGATGATAGCATCTACTACATTTCAATATAATTCTGAGTTTAGCTTTGATAATAAAAACTACTCAAAAAGAAGATTGTCAACTAGTTGGTTGTTTATTTTCTTGATTAGGCTCATCGTCTGGTCAGCTGCTCCTTCGAAGATCCTCTTCTGAATTTGTACATTTCATGCTGCATGTATCGTATTCAATTTTGTCGAGATCTTGTTGTTCTTGAGATGTTTGCTGGGATTTCTGTTGATTATCTGGGCATTCTTTTGGTTCTTCGTAGTCGTAGAAAATATTGGAGGTGTCACGTGGAAGATTCACGTCAATTGGTTCGTCGACGTCGATTATAACATCGGCATCAGGAGACTCTTGTGGACTCTCAACACAAATCGTCACGACTGGCTGCGTTTCTGAATCACTGTTTAGTATTTTATAATCCACATTTGATCCAGGGGGAATTTTGATGTCAGAAGCTCTTGATGGATCCCTTGGTTCTGTATTTAATAAAACATGTAATATTAGTTTAGTAGAACATTGGATTAATTTACCATGCTTAATATTTCCATCCTCGTTATCGGATTGATACTCTTCGCTCTCCCTGTGCACCAAAACATGAACTAAAGTAGCTTCTCCATGTGCCATAGACGGTCCAATTGGAACTTCTGGAGATGGTTGAGTCACTAAAATACTTACATCTGCTGAAGGGGCTGATAAGGTATCATCAACTATTAAAGTTTGTTTTTCATTTTAAACACCAAACACCCACACTGAACAAACATTTAGACAAACTTACCAACAGTTGCGTTACGGTTTAGCTTCAGAGCACTTTGCGCTGAAAATCCTCTTTCTAATGGGGCTTTCTTTTTCACGAAACTTGTGGCTCGTCTTGATTTAGGAGTTGTCACAATGGGGTTTGTCTTTTCCAATGAAGTGCTCAGAGACAAGTTTGTTTCACTTGTTTGCAGTACCTTTTTGGAAGGCGAACTCTCCTCAACAGCATCCTGATGTTTTAAAAAGAAGGGAAAGTTGTAGAAACTCTTTCGTCGCCCTCCTTTCGTACCTTCTAGAAGCTCTCTATTCAAAAGTACAATACAATACATTAAAAAAAAAATGAATTTTTCCAGATTTAGCAAAAGATTGTTGGTGTTTCATTGTGAGACGTTGCAGTTTCGGAGTCCATTTTAAACTGACGTTATAGTTCCACAAAGGTTCAACACCAAGAGGTTTAATGGGTTATCGTTGAGTATCCTTCTACTTCTATTTTATTCGTTTGGTGACTTTCTATATGAAATTTAAACTAAAAGTACAAAAAGCGGGTTAATCAAGCACATGATTACTTTTAGAAGTAACCGTGGAGACTCTGTTACCAAATTTGAAGAATAAAATCAATAGACGTATTGGTTAGAAAATTGCAAAAAAAACTTGTGGAGTTATCAAACTTTAATCGTGGTAGCCAGAACTGAAAAAAAAATCGTAAAGTAATCGTCCCATCTGTGAAAACCCTCAGCAGGTGTCAGGGTTCCTACAAAGAAGATCGTTTGGGAGAAACTCAATTTCGGTCCCTATGTATTCAGTGACATTATCTCTAAGACCGTTCATCCGATTTTGAAAAAGTAAAGTTCTGCATGGTTTGCATTTTCTGCATTTTGCCCCTGTACTCATGGCCGGACGATCTTGGATGCTTCACCAATTTTCAGTTTAATACTATTTAAATACCTCGGAAATGGAGATTGCATAGACTATACCTCTACTCCAAGACCTGGTTAATGTTCCCAAAGAAAAAGGAAACTCAACAAACCCGCAAAATTTGTCACCTGTCTATATATTTAAAATGCTCTCCAAAGTATATTAAGTTTCGTGAGTTTTAAGTGATTTATGTATCAATCAAATGAATAGACTTACATGTTCTACCTGACCTGATATTTTTTGATATTGACTCTGTAACGTTACTATGCGGCACTCAATCTAATTTTCAATAATACACATATTATGGAGTTGTGATTTAAATATTTTTCTATCTATTCTAATTTAATATGAGTATATATATATATTTCTATTATTTTAAAATAAAAGATTTTGTGGACCTGATGGCCGAGTCTTTTTGTTTATTGGCGGTCTGCATTCTGTTTGAGCCATGATCAATGGCCAAACGCAGCGATTAAATTAGTTTTTTCATCAATTCGTTCTGGTTTCTTGTAGTAAATTCTGGAACAATGTATTTAGTTACCATAGTTGAATTGAAGTGAATATTTAAAGCAGTGTTTTTGTTCCGCCTTTTTTAGTATGAGTGTTTGTTGAGAGCATCAGAGAGTGACAGTGTTTAAACTTAAATTGAGACCTTTTCATTGATAGATTAAACGATGAAAAATGGACCGTGCAACATTTCGATGTCGTAAAAAAACTACTTGACTAAAAATAATCTTCTTACTTGGCCTCTCCACTAGCATGCTGTTGCTTCAGATCTTTAACCATGTCGGTGGTTCCTCCAACAAGCATCAACGGAAGATTCAGCCATGGTCCAGCTAACTCACTCAAATCCGAAGCATCTGATGCCCGAGATGATTTCCGGGATGATGCTCGACTTGACGTTGCCGTTCCTCGTCTGTGAACCTGAAATTCAAATTAATTATGTTAAAAATTGCCCGTAAAATATTTTTCCGTAATTATTTACCGATATGTGTAAGAAATTCAAGGCCGACAGTTTACTCTGCCACCCTCCAGGGCTTGACGTTTGTGTATTTTCGTCTTCAACTGACATTGGGGAGCGTTCCCGTTCTTTCTTTAGGCTGAAATTAATAATATAATTTTTAGTAGAGTTTCAGTATTTTTAATTTTTTAAAGTATTTTTAAGTATTTTCTAGTATTTTTTAATATTTTTACGTATTTGTAATTATTATTAAAAACGTATTTTTAAGTATTTGTATATTTCTTAGTATTTTCGAGATATTTGAATATTCTGAAGTAGTATTTTAAATAATTTTGAGGTTCTTATTTAGTATATTACTGAAAATACTTAAAACTCTTATAATATATTTTAGGTCTAGTCTGGCAACAAGTGTACAATTATAATAAATTGTTTTTCCAGAATTATTATAAATATTGAAGCTCAACAAAACACCTTCAAAGTCCACAAATTCCAAAACAAGTCTCATAAGGACCACAAAATCCCAAAAAAAAATCTCAATTTTTTGCTTACACACACAATAGTGTTTGCCCAAAGACGAAGTATGTATCCCGCCGCCGCGTCTCAACAATATTGTCATAGTAGTCATTTGTGATGTCCATAATGACTGGATGCAATTATAGTGTTTTTGACGAGAATGTAATTTATAAGTCAACCAAAATAACTTTCAAAATTAAAAATTTGGGACTTTGAAAGACTACTCTTGGTTTTTTTTTCTCCCTTCCCGTCCCAAA
>JXPH01029413.1:758-16477 GCA_001014845.1 Mochlonyx cinctipes
TCACTTTATTATTATTTGCTTAAATTGCATTTTAACTTTATTTATAAAAAGCGTTTCTGATTATCAAATACCTTAAATATAAACTGGATTTTCTTGACCGGTCAGCAACCGGAACATTGAGGTCGGCATCGTTTTCATCAAAATCTAGACAAAATACAAAAAATAATTAATTTTTAATTCAGTTTCTATACAATGTGGCCACATTAATGTGGCAAACAGATTTTTTAAATTTTCTTAACATTTTTCGCCTATTTTAAAAATCTTTTAGAAAGAGATAATAAATCATTCACTTGAGGGTTCAAAACTAAAAGGGGGTTCACGGACTACCAAATTTACTCTATACCTATACTGCCGTTCTACATATAACTGCCCTATGTTACTTTTTGAAGATTTTCACTTTTCGTCACCAAAAAGTCTATTTTCACGTATATTTTCAAAAAACACAACCAAAACTATAGTTTGTTCGAAGACTCCTTAAAACAAATACCAAGTCTGTTTGATCCTTGTTAACATTCTACGCATAACTGACCCACTAAAAATATCATTAAAAAAGAATTTAATACATCATTATTACGAAGCGTTGAGCTCAGAAATACATCACACTAGATGTTGAGGGCTAAAAAAGACTGTTGTGGGGAGAGGAGAAAATACGGAGGAGGGGTCGTAACGTAAATTGAATTTACTGCCGTTCTACGCATAATTGACTCACACAACTTCAATGGCATTTTTCTCAGTTGTGTGTTTTGGAACATAGGTCAGTTATGCGAATTAATACTTTTATTTTCAAATAAATGTCTTTAAAATTCCAAAGTATTGGCTATTTTATCCTATTACAAGTCCAGGAAATTTGATTTTTGTGACTTTTCAATTATTTTTAAAACTCACGTACGCAGCTTATTTGAAACGCCTGAACAAAATGAAAATAAATAGGAAGATTACAATCAAATTTTTGATTTAGCTTCCAAGTCGAGGGGCAAATATATCGTAAAAATCAGTGGTCAAAACGGTACCGTTTCGAGTAAGGTAAAGTAAGGTTGAAAGACGGTTGAGAACGGTAAAAGACGGTTGAGTAAGGTTCAATACGGTTGAGTAAGGTAAAAGACGGTTGAGAACGGTAAAAGACGGTTGAGAACGGTAAAAGACGGTTGAGAACGGTAAAATACGGTTGAGTAAGGTAAAAGACGGTTGAGAACGTTAAAAGACGGCTCAGTAAGGTTCAATACGGCTGTAAAGTAAAAGACGGTTGAGAACAGTAAAAGACGGTTGAGTAAGGTAAAAGACGGTTAAGTAAGGTAAAAGACGGTTGAGAAAATTAAAAGACGGTTCAGTAAGGTTCAATACGGCTGTAAAGTAAAAGACGGCTGAGAACGGTAAAAGACGGTTGAGAACGGTTTGAGAACGGTTTTGAAAGCCTGGTCAGAACGGTTTTGTTATATTTGCCCCTCGTTCCAAGTGCTAATTTAGTTGCTGAAATACTGATGGCTGTATTCTTTAGAGCATATTAAGATTTAATCAATGATTAACTTTTATTAATTTTCTTTCCAGAGCCCTTAATATACATATTAACTTTATATTGAGATATTTCGAAAACATAATCAGTCATTAACTTAATATGCTCTGGTGAATAAGGCCCTAAGCGTTTCAAATTAGCAAAACTTTACATTCTTGATGAAATTATTTATTTCTCTGAATCTATAAATGCAATCTAGAAAATTCAAATTTTATTCAACACAGAAAACATAAGGCTTCGCTCTGAAATAATGAACAAGCTGTTAGCTCTTTTGGTATAAGCTTGCAAAGTCAAAATAAATGGAATGCATTTCAGATAACCTACCCTTAGGTATGCGATAAAATAAAACTTAGAAAAGAAAACAGAGCAATTGAAAACTAATTTATAAGAGATCCCCCTCCATTAGGCAACTTTGTTTCGGCTCCTTTAATTATTTTCTAAAGATACGGGTGTAATCTTAGAAAACGTAATTATTTATTCACCTCTCCAACAGACGTTGCTAACAGATTAACAATTTTCTCATGAGGAACAGCCACAACACTTTGATTATTTATTTCAATTATTCGATGACCTACACGAACACCCCCTCGTTCAGCGATCCCACCTCGTAAAAGGCTGCAAATCTGGAATTAAAATATTCAATACAAATTAAAATTTTCTTGATAAAAAATACATACAACTCCATTTTGCACACTAAAGCCAAGCTGATATTTCGTGTTTGGTCTCTTAATTTTGACTTCGACTACAGGGGCACATGGCACAACCGTAAATTTCACAGCAGTTTGATTCTTTGTATTTTTTATGTAGCTCTGACAAGTGGACAAGGGCAGCCCCACTAAACTCAACCCGTTTATGGCAATTATTTGGTCTCCAATGTTCAATTGTCCACATCTAGCAGCAGCACCGGTTGACGAGAGGTTAGCAATGACTACGGTTGGAAGCATTGAGCCCCATCCCGATTCCACAATCACCACCCCTAAAATCTCTCCTTTCGCCTTTGGTACCACAACCTCTTTTTGCAGTTCTTTTTTCGCAAAAATCTCGAGTTCATCCCCGAAAATCTCCTGACTGTTTAGGACTTCTTGGTAATCCATTTCTTTCATAAAGCTGTGGTCTTCAATTCCGTTTGCTTTCAAAAATTCCATGTAAGCCACTTGGAAGGCCTGTCCTATGGATTGGGCAATAAATTGCGCCTCTTCACTCTCAAAGACGTGGCAGATCATTTTAGGGGTTCGATTTCCTTTTGGAGCCGTCGTTTTTTGTGGAGGGGTTGCACCTGATTGACTATTACTCGAGTTTGCATTATTACCCCCTGAATCACTAGAGTCAACGTCAGCTGGAACGAATCGCCGCCTTGCCATCAAAACTACTAAATCGCCAATATCGGCAATGTACGAGATTGTTCTTAAAGCGTGGTCCATCATTATTTCTTTTAGGTCTGTGTTTAAAACCATTATTTTTTCGGTTGAAATAAACAGATCAACTTCAGTGCTTGGTTGGGATTCACCTTCTGGGGCCTGCAAGTTTATTTTCATTGTTTAGTAAATCTTCTTATATATATATAAGTAAAATGTGCTTTAGGTATTGAAGGAATAGAAAGAAAATAAGGTAAAATGAAGGAGATGGAGCGGGCTTAATAGCTTATTTAAGCAATAGTTATTTTATGAAAAGAGTTTAGTGAAAGAAAGGGGTGATTGTTAGCTGCAATAGTTTTTATTTTTGAAAAATACAAAAAAATGTAATAGGCATATAACGCCTAATGCATTATTATTTGCTCGTAAATTAATTTCCTTATTTCATATTTTTTGCTTCATCCTCCATAAAGGAAAAGATTATAGTAGGTAGGGTAAGCAATGGGTCAATTTTTTCAATATCGGCAGCTAGTATATTTTCAAATAAAAACAATTTTGGCATATTTATTGAGCTCTTATAAAAGATTTCAGTCAAAATTTGAAGGAGGTTATACTTAAATTACAGCGAAAATGTGAATTGAATATTCAGCCCATCACTGGCATGTGTATTAGGGTGGCTCAATTTTGTATGGAGAAATTTCAAACGCCGATTGGTAAAAAACCCCGCGAAAACTTTTACTCTGATTCGAATAATACGCCTGATTTTTCAGATTTTTAAAATGACGTTTGTGTCTCGCGCCTCCGGTTCAAAGTTGCATTTTGGTCCCTGATTTTTTTGGAATTTTTAAAATGACGTTTGAACCCCGGACTACCAAACAAAGTTTGTATTTGGGTCCGAGTAGCACCCCTGATTTTTTGGGATTTTTGAAATGACGTTTGAACGCAAAAAATTTCCAAATTGAGCCACCCTAATGTGTATGCCCATAACAAAGGCTTACCCTCCTATAATGATAATAATCAGAAATAATGTTTTAAAAATTTGTAATTCCTGAAAACGCATTACTCATCAGTATAATGCAGTATGTATAGCTAGTAATCCAGTGTGCAAAAAAAGTCGATGTTGACCAGTGTTGGGCAGTTTAAAATCATGAAACACATACGGGATACTCTCAATAACAGGAACTCCTAATAATTCGAATTTTCGTGGTATAATTGGAAGAAATTCCAGTTAACGAATTTCTCTGCTATCTTGATCAATGTAATTTAAATCTCTCTAATTGGAATGAATACTTCATTCGTCTATGGTTCTATGAGCTGAGCAGTGTATATCAGTTGTTGGGCAGATGACGTATTTTGCACAGTGGGAAGTTTATGTGACTATGATGCTTGTTGCGTAAATCTTAACCAATTTGACTGTAATTTTCAGGTTTTTCCGAGGGTTTTTATTAGAAGTAGGAAATGGATCTTTCTCAGGTTTTTAGCGCAAAACTTTGAATAAAGCGTGAATATCCACAAAAACGAAAAAAATTGTATTCCTGATATGGAATTTCATACAATAGGGGCACTGTTTTTAACCCCATGGAAAACCTACCTACGTGTATTACAAGCTTATTACACGTATTTTTTTTGTATTACACGTATTACACACGTATTATACACGTATTACGCGTATTACATACGTATTACGTGTATTACGAGCGTATTTTTTCATGCACTTTTGGATTGAACCAGGCAAATTCTTAGTAAACTTCCCCGGGGAGGTTAACTAGCCGTATTACGAACCCTCCTGCTTGTAATACACGCGTATTACACGTATTACACACATACTGCGCGTATTACGCGTATTACAAGCGTATTACGTGTATTACATGCGTATTACAGACGTATTACGCGTATTTCGCACGTATTACACGTATTTTTTGCAACAATTTTAGCGTATTACTATCGATACGAAAAAATATTTTGTAATTAAAATGTGATTAATATTATCAAAAATAAAACAAATCACTTTTTTTCTCTATATTACACGTATTTTTTTGTATTACAAGCGTATTATACACGTATTACGCGTATTACATACGTATTACGAGCGTATTACACGTATTTCGCGCGTATTGCACGTATTTTTTCATGCACTTTTGGCTTGAACCAGGCAAATTCTTAGTTAACTTCCCCTCGCAGTTTCGCCAAATATTTCAAGTTAACCCAAATGTTATGTAACTTTTCATGATCTTAACAGAAATTTTAATGCTAGTTTAAGTCGTCGGATAAATGAAAATTTTAAATTAAAAGCGTTATACCTAAGCGACTGAATCACCTGTCTTATAATTGAACTGCAGATGTCCATGACTAGTTCCGTTTGCCTATAAGGATTTCTCGGAAATCAATATTTCATTCATTGCATTAAACTTGTAATGATATTACTCAATAACAACATCTGTGAAAGATTCCTCTATAAAAAATATTAATGTACCACAACTTCGAATTAGAAAAATATTTTAAGATAAAACAACAACATTGAACATTCAGCATTGTCTAAACTGTATGGATGACAGAAAAACTACTCAGTACTACTCAAATACTACTCGTACTAATCAGTATACTACCCGACCACTGTTCAGTATTAAGACAAATGAATTGCCCCTCGGTTTTTGGAAGTCTATACGACTTAAGCTACATTTTTTTCTTTAAAATTTGGAACCGATTCTACCTATGCAAAATATTAGAGTTGTTTTTGATTGTCTCAAAAAAGCAATGTTAATGTTTTTAGGTCAATTTTTATTTTAAACATACTGAAAAGTGGAAAAAACAGAGTTAGTATGTTTTACGTGGGAGGCGTCGACATACGGAGCACGCCAATGATTTTTTTTTAGAAAACTGGTGAAGAAAGGAAAAGAGTTTGAAAAAAGGTGCTGAAAATTTCAAAATATTAGTATAAAAATGCGTTTTAATTACCAATGCCTGCTCCAGCAACGAAAAGTAAGCATTAATTATAAAATTAGGTTAGAATTTTTTTTTTTAAATTAAAATATTCAATATTGAATAATGTACCTTTATCCTAGAAACAGCCTCTTCCGCCTGCATCATCCTCGTTGATTTCGTAGGTTGTCCTTCGCAAACTAACTGGGTTGACCCCAAATACCTTGCCCTGAACAAAACGCCCTCAATTAACACTGCTGGATCCAATAAGCCTATTGCCAAAAATAAATAATACTATGATTATAAATGTTCGTAAAATAGAAAAGGAGTTTATGGGGACAAAAAAACTTACACAATTTTCATAATGTTATTTCAATTTTTATAGAAGGAAAGCGTGAAATTTTTCGATTTTTTCATTAGTAAATAAAGCCGGAGAAGCATTTTTAAATATTATTTTATTAAATATTTTGAAAAATTACCTTCTTTATTTCTGCCTTTTCCTTTTTTCTCGTTTCCCTGGAATTAAAATAAGAAAGCGATTTTAAAATATTATTTTTGTAGAGTCCCCAGACCCCAGAAAATACAGAGTCGAATTGAGAGAAAAGATATTTTTCTTGTTTCTTGATTGATGCTGGCCAACTTCTAAGTAATTTTATCCGATGTGCAAAACGTAACTCGGCGAAATAGCACAGGTGAAACTCTGGCGTGCAGTTTTGATCATTTTTTAAAAATGTACGCCTTTAAGAAAAAAACAGTATACTGTTAGCGAACTACCCGCATACTGCAAAAAATAACAGTACGCGTTTTTTCTTCTGAACATGGCAACGACTGCACCCCACAGACCAATTGTCTAAGGATCTCGAATTGAAAATCCCATACCCTGCCCAAAGTGCAAAGGTTCATACAGTTTTCGAAATCGGCGGTGCGCAGTTGTCATCATGAACACATTTTCAAAATGATCAAAACTGTATGCCATAAGGATTCATTTTTTTGTTTTGTCTGCCTGTTGTCGCCATGTTTTAGCTGAGCTATGTTGCCTTGGATGCTACCTTCGTCTCCGAGATCTCGCGCAAATGTATCCCTGTTTTGCATATTGGGTGGGTGCGATCGACTGTTATCAGTTGTTCCCAAGTGTTCTCAAGGAAGATTTTGCAGACCGAAGCAGTTAAGCCCCAAGTGAAATGCCCCTCGACTCGGGTTTGAGCATTAAAACCGAGATTAAAATCGATTTGAAAGTGGAGAAATGTGTTTAAATACAGTTTGTTCTGGAGAAACCAAATAAAAAACGACAAAACAACAGCAATTATTATCATTTAAAAAAAAAAGTAAAATCCTCGGTAAAATCAATATGTTCACGAGGGGGATTTCAAATTTTCCTATTCAAAATCCAACCAGGGATGGAAAATGTGTGGCTCAAATTGTGCTCAAAATTTTCCAAAACCGTCAATATAGAAATTAATTTCAAAAAGTACTCGGAATATGTTTGGCACTTACTCATGCAGTAAGATTATGGATTTTGTTTGAAGCGACATAGAAGCACAAACAAGGCGCTACAAAATTAGTATTACACAAGTATTACGACAATTGCATACGTATGTGCTACGTATATTGTAGCACGCAGGCTAATTTTTCAATAACATCCCCCCGCTAGAACATAATAAAGAACTTATCAAATGCACTAACATAAAGTTTACCTCGAGTTTACCCAACAATACTATATCAATCTTCTTAATTCAACTCTCTATTCTCTTTGGCTAATGTGTAAAAATGAGAACATGTAGAACATTTATTTAAAAATAAACTCACATTTTTCGAACAAGTTGACCCTGTAGGACTTTTTTCCGTACTCTTTACCTCATTAGCAACATTATTACATCCCTCAGTCGCAGAAGGTGAGCTTCCTACAAGATTTGGAAGCCCAATATCTGGAGATTGGGGGGATAATTGCGTACCAATGCCCTGACGGATTGATGTATGATTTTTGCTAATTAACGACAAAGATGGCGATCGAATAGCCGAGCGTACTTTACTACGATCAGACCAATTCTATAATAAAAATGGACAAGCAATGATAGACAAATATACAGAAGCAGATATTTATTCATATACTCACTTCATCATCCAATCTTTGTTGACCGAGAAGACGATCTGTTTCCAAATCGGTATCCGCTTCTTCCTCGTCCGCGCTTAATAGTTTTGAAGGTTGTTCAGAATCTAAACTTTCTCTTGAAGTGTGTAGATGTCTAAAAATATAGAAATTATTAAAAAGTTTTATTTCAATAGTATGTTTTGTACCTTGGAACCCAAACTGGAGAAACAGCGTTCGGAGACTCTGCTTGTTCCTGACTATTTTCATTGGGAAGCGTTTTTGTTTTCTGCAATGTAGTCTTTATATCTTTTAAAGCTTCTTGAAGGTCTGGGTTTTGATTAGATTTCGCTGTGGTTGATGAAGATGACACTGGAGGCGGTGGACTACTGTAAATGTTGTTTAATTTATTTTGTTCGCTCATTTTTCTCTGTTGTTCCATCGTGGTTTGAATGGAGGAAATGTATGGTTGAATATTGTTATCTTCGTTTGTATCAGTATCATTTCCGTCATTATCTACACTATTATTATCCATTAGTATCGAAATATTATTAGAAGTAATATTATTTTCTGTATCCGAAGCGTGTCCGCTTGATAAGCCATCTTCTAGAACAGGCATACTGCTGTACAAACGACCAAAATCTTGATTTCCCGTTCCATTTGAACCACTAGTATTAACTCCACCAACATTTCCACTGATTCCGTTCATATCGTTCGATAATCCTGTAATAAATTAGATTGAAATAGGGTTAAAATACCCATTACAGTTAGCAGAGCTGTTCCACTAGTTAGCAGTTGTGGCCGTTTGATTATAGTTTCGTTAATTTACGAAGTAGTTTTTTCATAATTTGTCTTATACATCTCTTTGTTTCGAAGTACTATATCATCAAGATGTTGGCCCTCGAAGCCCCAAGCATAAATTTTTAATTTTTAATGAATTTTTGACAGCTGCCAACTTTTAAAACAGCTATTCTATGCAAACTATTGGGCATTTTGTAATGTTTAGATTTATAGTTTTGAGTTACCACAGTTTTAAGAATTTAAGTATGTGATAAGAAATTCAACAGTAAATTATAAATTAGTACATAAAACATAAATTCAAGCAGTTTGGTACATATATTTCCACAATAATGTGACAAATAGACAAATAATTGAGAACAGGATAGTATAAATTTATATAAAAGAAAACAAAAAAAAACAAACACATAATATGCATAACTTAAATGGGTGAAAAACGGAAGGATGAGACAGCCGGTCTTCGGGCTTGATGCTGTCGTTAGGGCTGGAAGTTTGATCGCATTGAGTTATGCTGCTCCATCACAATCTGAAGGAGGATAATTAGTTCGCTAATGCAAGGGCCTCTTCCAGATTGAAGATGGAAGAATTCTAAAATTGATTATGTGAGGGGGTGACCAAATGTGACGGGGAGGTTTATTGCATAATTACTATGTGAGATTAATAATCTTATTAGATCATTTAGTGTTTTTAATTAATAAGTCTCCCCCGATTCACCATCAGAAGAGATTCTGTTGCATAATTCCAAACTCAACTCAACTCAACTCAATAATGTGACAAATAGACAAATAAATTTTGCGGTTAATAAACAAAACGATATAATGTGGCTAATATTTATCGTAGCTTTTCCTATTATTTTTTAGTGAAAAAATTACCATATTCACTCCCAATATATCTCAAAGACAGCTCACTGTCCAAATCTCCACAATTCGAGTCATAATCTGTCGTCTCCGGTGATAAAGTGAAATTCCGCAGCTTATTATCAATTTGCTGCTCCATTTCGGTGTCGCCCATCTCACCTCCGCTGCTGCGGCTACCTGAATCAATGTACAATTCAATGTCATGTGCGTCGTTATTGTAATGATGATTGTTATTATATTGTTGTTGCTGTTGATGATGATGGTGGTGATGATGATGATGCATATAGTTATGACGTTGAGGTGGAGGAGGATGGCTATAGTAGGCTTCTACTTGTTGTTGATTAATTTGAGGATCGTTCGTTTCGTTAGGAATCTTATTTGCTAATCTTTGTCCAACATACGAATTATTGTACGGATTGTTATAATTGTCTATAAAATATTCGGACTCGTCAACATTTTCACTTCGATCACCACCAGACATTACATTATTTATTGTGTTATTTTCATTATTTCCGCCACCACAATTATTGTAAACATTATTTTCACACTCACTCTCATTTATATTTTGCTGCACGTTCACTAAATCAACAGGTTGTTGCGATGATGGTTGTTCTCCATTTGGACAAGTGAAAAACTCTTCCAACACTTTTCTGGTCTCTGAAAACTCATATAAATAGTCAAATGGAACAGCTTTTGGATGGCTCTGTTGATTATTTCCCGATGAATTACTCCC
Organism: Mochlonyx cinctipes; assembly: GCA_001014845.1. Taxonomy (NCBI): domain Eukaryota; kingdom Metazoa; phylum Arthropoda; class Insecta; order Diptera; family Chaoboridae; genus Mochlonyx; species Mochlonyx cinctipes. The sequence goes on from JXPH01029413.1 coordinate 11,014, forward strand.
GAAATCAATTAGCTCTGACTGTTGCTGAGAAGTTGATTCTGTTGGTTGCTGTTGATTCATGTCGTCTGTTGGGGAAATTACTCTCTGAAAAACAGAAAATGTAAATGTAAATGTAAATAACAAGTGTAGATATGTTTATAGATCACAGAAATAAAATAAAAAACATAGTGTGAATGCTTTTAGTTTTTATCTTTAGCTTTTCAGGAAGTTATTAATGCAATAATAAAGGTGTAAATATAAATAAGTGATTAAATAATAAGACACATCAAAAATTGATAACGGATAGTGTTTACTTGTTTTGCCTGAAATCATCACATCTCACTATATGTTAAAAGTTTAACTTAAATCCGAGCTTAAATCCTTTCCCTAAACTCTACTCTAAATTTTAATTTTTAACATTTTTGGACGAAGAACGATTTGAATTGAGGGACGACTATTCACTTGCAGTACCACGAACAGGTCCATGAACCTGTTCATAGTATGGTTCCATGAAGTAGTTCATGAACGGGTCCAAATCGTATGGGAACTTTTTCGATGACATAGGTAGTTCGGAAAAATTTCGAACACGATTTTAAATATGAAAGAAACGTTTGAAAATTCTTTTTATGGCTGAAATTTAATAATTAATGAAAAACTAAATTTTCCAATTATTTATTCATGATTTGAAAATAATTTTTTAAAAAGGCTTTAAATATTTCTATATTTTTCCGAAAATTTTGACCATCAGTCCGACAGGGTTGAATAATTTCCCAAGAAGTTTCCCTTTTTTCTAACAAATTCATGATTCATGATTTAAAAATTCGAAAGGCGGAAAATAAGGCCATCAGCCTCGTTATTTTTGGCCTTTCGAGTTTTCGGCCTCTCGAGTTTTCTGCCTTTTGAGTTTTTCCGTCCTATGAGCTTTTGGCCTTATGAAAGTCCTGCCCTGTCGGACTGATGGTCAAAATCTTCNATGATTCATGATTTAAAAATTCGAAAGGCGGAAAATAAGGCCATCAGCCTCGTTATTTTTGGCCTTTCGAGTTTTCGGCCTCTCGAGTTTTCTGCCTTTTGAGTTTTTCCGTCCTATGAGCTTTTGGCCTTATGAAAGTCCTGCCCTGTCGGACTGATGGTCAAAATCTTCAAAAAAATGTGGAAATATTTAAAGGCTTTTTTAAAACATTATCTTCAAATCACGAATGATTTGAAAACTTAGTTTGAACCATACCATGAACTGGTCCACGAACCCGTTCGTGGTGCCTTTTGATTTTCCGCCTTCTGAAACCGGCCAAGATTTTTAATTTTCGCATTAAAACATACCTTTGCAAAGGAAAGATTGAGAATTTTTTTAAAAGCTAATTTACACAAATATATTCATCTGAAAAAAGATATTCCAAAAATGTGAAAAAAATCGTTAAAGTCACCAGTACTTTTACCCTATCTTAAGGGATTTCATAAAATTAATTTGTAGAGAAGGAAAATTAATATAAATCGGAATTTTAAATCATTAAAAAGACCAAAATATTTTACAAACAGACATTTAGTATGACGTCAGATTTAAAACAAATAGTTTAAAAACACAAATTCCCAGATTTGAGACACGTGCCCAAACTGATAATAATAATAAAGCCTACAGTACCCTATTGGGACCAGGCGAGTCCTCATATTTCAGAGAACTTTCTAGGTACTAGTGGACCTGGATCTACAGCTTATAGTGGATTCCGAACCACCACAACTTTAATGGTTATGATAATCAGTTACCAGTTCATTGAGCTCATGAAGTCGTGTTTAATTTTGGCTGCAAGGAAACTAAATAACCTCTTTGACATGAAAAAACTCGAACGCCTTCTATCCCATACTTAAGTTTTGCAGCAAGTATCTTGGTAGTATGGCTCTATTACCCTGTTTACCCTATTATTCATTATAGTGCACACAAACCAATCTAGATATATCCCCGTTCGGTCGAATGCCATTCGGTCGAAAGTCGTTCGGTCGAAAAAATCGTTCGGTCGAAGGCCGTTCGGTCGAAAAGTCGTTCGGTCGAAACCCGTTCTGATAGAATTTGTTAGAAAAAATGGAAACTTCTTGGGAAATTATTCAAATTTGTTAAGAAATGGTTAGAAAAAAGGGAATTTTTTTGGGGAATTATTAAAATCGGACCAACCATGGCATTCGACCAATCGACCCGGGCATTCGATCGACCGAACAACCGGGCTTCGACCGATTGGCCTTCGACCGACTGGCTTTCGATCGAGTGGGCTTATACCAGCAAACTACCTTCTCGAAACCGATGAAAAAACGCAATTAATTCAATCATCACAGATCGGATTTGAACCCGTACCCTTTTGGTTGATAGGCAAGGCAGACGCTCTACCGATCTAGCCACAATGGCAGCCTAAACAGATAAGAAACAGGTAAAACGAGTAACTAATTGAATAAAAAGTTTTACGCTATCACTAAATAAAACTAGAACACAGATTTCACGAAGTATTTTACTTTAACATTATTGCGCAATAGCGTCTTTATTTGTTTTCTGGGCTTTCGATGGTCATCTATGAGGTAAAATTACTGCAGCCGTATAAATTCAGGTACGCTAATACATTAAATTTATTCAATAGATGCCCAGCTAGGGCACGGACATTTTGTTGCACCCATAAAAGGTAGCATAAGCATAGCGGTGCGTATTCTATACTTTATCCTGCTAGTCGATAATTTTACCCATTCTACAGATCCCATCGGCCGCAACGACAACCTCTACGCTTAGCTACACACACACATCCCTTTCTCATAGACTAAGTTAAAATAATAATAATAAGAGACCTACAGTAACATAGAGGGCGAGTCCTTATATTTCAGAAAACTTTATAAGCAATGGTGGACCACAGTTTATATTAGCTTCCAAACCACCAAAACTTTAATGGTTATGCTAATGAGTTACCAGTTCATTGAGCCCATCAAGTTGTGTTGAATTTTTGCTGCAAGTGGCTAATAAAACGAAAAAATTGTGGACTAAACTCGGGACTGAAGATTTTGAGAGCTTTTTTAGGGATTTTTTCCTTGAAATGTACATGGATTTTCTGATTAGCCCATCGGTCTATTAAATAACGCCTGGAATACGGGCAATCCAGTTTGCTGATCTTTCGAGGATTTTCTTATACGGCAATTTTATGTAATCTCACCTGTGGAAATCCTGGCCTCGGCGAAAAATACGATGGCGAAGTCAGCACATTTTTCGAGCTAGGTGGACGATGAACGGGCGAGTCATTGCTGTAAATATTTCCAAATCGCCTGGGCGACCCCTCATACTCGGCAATGGTTAACCCACCGATAATTCTTTGTATCTTTGAATTCTCCGTTATTTTTGTATCAATGTCGTAATAGTTATTTTCGATTTCCCTAGACGATAGCACGCTTTCATTATCGGAGAGTACGGGCGACTGTAAAGCATTGCTGCTTCTCCAATTACTGTCGATATCATCGAAAACGACGACCTCTCCATCCGAAACGACAGAAAGGTTGGAGAAGTTCATGTGTTGATGTTCCTGCTCAAACTGCGTTGGACTAGAAGGATTTGTCGAGTTGTTGCTATCGTTATTGCCTCCGCTTCCAACCGGACTGCGCCCAACTTTTATTTGATGGTGTTGCATTAAATTGTTGTGCTGATATCGCATTTTAGCGTCCAAATCTGTTAGATCTGGCGAGTTTAGTACTGTACTGGCTGGAGTTGTGTTTGGAGTTCGGTTATTTCGCATTTCCCACAACAATCTGTCCGAATCTTTGTTGTAGATCGTGTAGTTTTGATGGTGGACGTACGAGCCAGGATGCTGTGGCTGATTATTTTGTTGATTCGACATTTTATTTTTACTTCTTAAAACTTTATTATTATTGTATTTATTATTCTGATTAGGTATCGTATAGATTTGAATACATAAATCAGTCTTTTAATTGCATCAAATTAGTTTTCGCATCTTGTTAAATCAAATTTCTACAGCAGAAACAGCAGCAGTAATATCTGCAATAAACAAGAGGAAAAAAAATGAGGGCAAAATATTTATATTTATTTATTGTACGTTTGGGATTTCATTTTTCTCTCATCATGATGAGTTTGTGACAGAGTGGAAATTTATATTTATATGTGAAAAGGATGGATAAATTATTGGAACGTGTAAATGTTATTAAAGGATTATTATATTATGGCGTATGGCCTTTTTATGGGGATAATGGACTGTGATTTATTGATTTTGTATTAAATATCATAGCAATATTTTTTACTTTTAGGGGCTGCTATTGTTCGCGAAATTTATGTTGCGGTTATCATGAATTATGAGGGGTAGTTTATGGCATTATTTATTTATAATTTATGTACTGTTGAAGGAGAGTGTTTTTTTAATGAAATTGTCTGACGGATGTCTGCAGAAGGAAACAAAGGTGACCTTTAAGACATACATGTTTTTAAGCAACTCGTCATACAGAATATTGCAATCTAAAACAAATAGGAAAAGTAATTGGTGTTTGTATGACGAGATAAAAAATACCAATTGACTCGGGGACAAATCAATCAAAGTGACGTAATTTTAAATTTATGGACAAATTTTGTTGTAGAAAAAAGGAGGAAACGAAGATGATTTTTATTCTTTACACTTTCAGTTCTTAAACCACCCCAAGGAGAACCCTGTACCAATTTTTATCGCTTTCACCAATAAGAATACCAATTATAGCTCCAAAAGAAAAATCAGTATAATTTCAATTCAAACAACAGATGGAAAAGTCTAGTAATTTGAAACCATTAAAATTAAATGCACATAAATAAATTTCCATCGCGTACGTAGAAATTTTGAAAAATCAATAAATTTTCTTATTCGGAAAATTGTGGAAAATGTCTTATTTACCAATTGAACAAGGACCACTGCAATGCACACATATTTCTAACAAATTTAAAAACATATCTATGATTATTTTTTTAGCTTATAATTGGTTTTAATTAGTAAACAATTAAAATTTATAATTTTTGGGATTTTTTATAATTTTCATTTGGACTTGACGTTTATTCTGACGTTTTAAGCTAGAATCCCTGTCACGAAAAATCGAATTTTACCCTATGCTGGAATTATCTGCTCAGTGAAAGAACGTGGATATAGAGTTAAGGAAATTCGAAATTTTCAATGAAATTTTTCTATTTTTCTTGTTTCCTTCAATATTGCTGTAAGGTTTCCTTCAATATTGCTGTAAGGTTCCATTTTTGTGTATTTGTGTATTTGTGAATCTTGGCTGAAGAGGTCCATTCCTAGCAGGCAGGTGGAGCTTCCAAACTATAGAATCATTCGACATGATCGAACTGGGTTCTATAGCTGGAGGTATTGCCCATAGAAATATAATTCTGTAGAAGGCTAGCGATTGACAGTTCTCATACTATCTACTGGTCGCGTTATTGCANGTTCTATAGCTGGAGGTATTGCCCATAGAAATATAATTCTGTAGAAGGCTA
>JXPH01029541.1:5957-16324 GCA_001014845.1 Mochlonyx cinctipes
CGTTTTTCGAGTCACTTTCCCATTTTTATATTTGGTCCATTTTAATACTAATTTTTCTGGACATCCAGCAGAAATCAAATTTGTAGTAAAGGTACGAGTCATTTGACCCTGGAAAATATAAAAGGAAGTATGTTCGTAGAAAAAATATTAAAATCATGTATTTTTGCAACTTCCTTTCACTTCCTCCTCATTGCAATTTTAACAGAAAATTAAAACAGATAAACGAAGATGCTATTGGCAGATGTATGACCCTAGAGACATTTAAATTATTTATTATTATTAAAAAATGTAGAATCTGGCCATGATACGATACAGTATATATTATGTGCAATTACAATATATTGAAATTGCAACGCATTCACTCACCTCTTTGTGTTTTAATTGTTTTTGATTGATAAATAATGCATAACCTGAGACAGTAATTTAAAGCGTCTCCATTTTTCTTCAGTGCCTAATGGGAGGCTGGTGGAACGAGTACAGTTTTAAATGTCAGCCTGTTGATCCTGGTACAACTGGGACTCCAATGAGAGTAAGTGGCGCAAAACAACAGTTCAAATGTAGTAAAAGTCGACTCTGCGCACTCTCGTCATGGATCAGACATTATATACAAACAGATATAATATTTTTTACAGCACTATCATTTATAATAATTCAACAATCGAATGAAAATGCATAGTATTAATTGTAAATAATCAAAAATAAGTACACACGAGCGAATACTAAGCCTAGAAAATGACCTAGGTCGTATGCAATTATAATTTATTACAGTAAATAACACATTTTTATAGCATAATTATAGCAGAAGTTATAGCGTATAATGGTGGAAATTTTTGACAAATTTTTTTCGTGATTTTATTAGGATATAGTAAAATTAATATTATTGCACACAATCCACCCTTTTTGCTAAGATGATTATGAGTTTTAGTTAAAGAAAGTAATTTTTTGACAATAATCAAAAAACCCCACATAATGCACCCTTTTTTCTGAGAATTTTTTTCGTGATTTGATTAGGACATAGTAAAATTAATATTATTGGACATAATACCCCCTAATTTTTGGAAATTGATTATGAATTTTAGGTAAAGAAAGTTATTTTTTGCGAATATTTAGAAACCCCACATAATGCACCCTCTTTTTCAAGAATTTTTTTAGTTATTTGATTAGGACATAGTAAAATTAATATTATTGGACACAATGCACCCCTATTTTTTGGAAATTGATTATGAATTTTAGTAAAATAAAGTTTATTTTGCGATACTTTAGGAAACCCCACATAATACACCCTTTTTTCAAAGAATTTTTTTACTTGATTACGATACAGTAAAATTAACATTATTGCACACAATCCACCATTTTTTCTTCAATCGATAATGAATTTTCGCTAAAGAAAGTTATTTTTGCGAATATTTAGAAACCCCACATAATGCACCTTTTTTTCTAAGAATTTTTTTAGTGATTTGATTAGGACATAGTAAAATTAATATTATTGGACACAATGCACCCCTATTTTTTGGAAATTGATTATGAATTTTAGTAAAATAAAGTTTATTTTGCGATACTTTAGGAAACCCCACATAATACACCCTTTTTTCAAAGAATTTTTTTACTTGATTACGATACAGTAAAATTAACATTATTGCACACAATCCACCATTTTTTCTTCAATCGATAATGAATTTTCGCTAAAGAAAGTTATTTTTGCGAATATTTAGAAACCCCACATAATGCACCTTTTTTTCTAAGAATTTTTTNCTCTTTTTCAAGAATTTTTTTAGTTATTTGATTAGGACATAGTAAAATTAATATTATTGGACACAATGCACCCCTATTTTTTGGAAATTGATTATGAATTTTAGTAAAATAAAGTTTATTTTGCGATACTTTAGGAAACCCCACATAATACACCCTTTTTTCAAAGAATTTTTTTAATTGATTACGATACAGTAAAATTAACATTATTGCACACAATCCACCATTTTTTCTTCAATCGATAATGAATTTTCGCTAAAGAAAGTTATTTTTGCGAATATTTAGAAACCCCACATAATGCACCTTTTTTTCTAAGAATTTTTTTAGTGATTTGATTAGGACATAGTAAAATTAATATTATTGGACATAATACCCCCTAATTTTTGGAAATTGATTATGAATTTTAGGTAAAGAAAGTTATTTTTTGNTATTTTTCGATACTTTAGAAAACCCCACATAATACACCCTTTTTTCAAAGAATTTTTTTAAGTGATTACAATACAGTAAAATTAACATTATTGCACATAATCTGCACTTTTTTCTTAAATTGATTATGAGTTTTAGTTAAAGAAAGTTAATTTTTGTCGATAATTATAAAATCCCACATAATGCATCCTTTTCTCAAAGACCTTTTTGTATACAATTTTTTCTATTTCGTCCAAATGTGGCAAGATAATAGATTTTCCTATTTCGGCCAAATGTCCCAAATATTTTGGGATTCGGCCATATGACATTCGGCCAAGTGTANCTCAAAGACCTTTTTGTATACAATTTTTTCTATTTCGTCCAAATGTGGCAAGATAATAGATTTTCCTATTTCGGCCAAATGTCCCAAATATTTTGGGATTCGGCCATATGACATTCGGCCAAGTGTAACAAAATCCCCACATCGTGGTTATTAGGAGCTTTCAATTGATTTGTTAAGGGTGTTGTTTTCAATCTTTTGGAGGGTTCATTTTACAACCCTACTTATAAATTAACTTATAATAATACAGTGTGGAGAAATCACATTGAAATGCATTAAAACCAAAATCAAGCCTACATTAATTTTAGAAAAATAAATAACAAAAATGGCCTTTATTTTATGCAAAAGATGTTAAACCAGAATACACTGCATTAAGGACATCTTTTGTCTCAATAATAATTGCACTTAATTACATTACACCAGCTTATTAAGTATAAGTTTGATCAGAAAATGTACAATTTATGTGATTTATTTTTTTCGCAATTATAAACTGAAAATTAAAAGAAAAATAAAATGTTATTAATCGATCGAATGTACATATAAATTAATTGAACTAAATGAGGTGAACTTTTATTAATTTGCAGATTGGTATGGCAGGTTGGCTAACGGGACACTATAACTTCCGATGTCAGCCAGTTGACTACAGTAACCACCCTATGACTCTCAGGGTAGGTGTCAACCGTCAAATTGTACTATAATAGGATTTAAATGTTTTTTGCTCCTTAACCTATAGACTAACAATTCTAATGTCAAAACTAGTATAATTTAGTATATTAACTCTTATTTTTTGGGTATTTTATTGGTTATTTTGTACTCACTATTATATTTTTTTCACTGTTTGTGTGATCCATAGATTAATTTCATATGACAATTTTGTCGAGAGGATGCAGCATGATTATTTTCCCCTAGTTTTTTGTAAATTTTTTAATCATTTTACAATTTTTACCAAAGGGTTTTTCAATAAGGACATAACAATTTCGTATTTAAATAAAACACAGAATAATTGGGATATAGAGCTGAAAGTTATTCCAGGTGCAGTACATATGTTACATTTAAGAATGGAATTCGATCTCTTTCATATGAGCACCGCGACCATATTTGCAGCGATCGATTCTGTGGAGCCAATTTTCCATCACAATTCCAGACCTAGCGGCCTAAATGTTGGCAATTTTGCGTTCGATAATGCTCCTGAGTTCCTCTAACGTTGTTGTTTTGTTGGTATAAACCAACGACTTAACTTAGCCCGATAAAAAGAAATCCAAAGGATGAGCAAGCTGGCAATTCGACTGGACCATTTCTCGAGATTACGCGATTACCGAACTTCTTTTTCAATAGATCAATTGTTTGACCAGCCATCTTGTTGGAGCCATATATCACTAATGTCAAGTCCATCCAATTCTGGCCTAAAATAGTCTTCCAACATGACATGATAGCGAACTCCATTGACCGTAACATAGCGACCATTCTCATGGACGAAAACATACGGTCCAATCACACCCCCGACCTGAAATCCACACCACACGGTCACTTTTTATGGATGCAATGGAGTCTCTTGAAGCACATGTGGGTTGTTTGCAGTCCAATAACGCATATTTTGCTTGATGACAAAGCCATTAAGCCAAAATTGAGCTTCATCGCTGAAGATGATTTTTCGATGAAATTCATGATTTTCTTCAAACTTTTGCACAGCCCAATTGGCAAAGTTCCGGTGCCTCAAATGATCAAGAGGCTTCAGTTCTTGAGTTAATTTGATCTTGTAAGGGTGTAGACCAAGATGTTTATACGCAAAATTCACTACAGTGTGGCTTGAGAGATTCCCAATTCTGTGAATGACGTGGAATCAACTGATTTGGCTCATTTTTAATATTTTCGGTACTTTGATCGGTGCATTGTCTCACTGGCACAAGACCATTCAATATTGAATATGTTGACTCTAATTTATCCACCATAGCACGCACTCTCAAAATTGGAGTAAAGTTGCGACCACCGACTCAAAATTTCGGTAGTAATAAAGAGAGAGGGGAGCTCATATTTGCGACTCGTCGAAATGACAATATTTTGTTTGCATAAATCGATTGGTGTTTATACCCTGATCAAAAAATACTTCTTCGCAAAATCTGGGAATTGAATCCTTCCTTGAGCAATTTGCAAAAAACATTCGCAAATTGCCAATTTCGATCAAAAGCTGTCTATCATGGTGGTTCGAGGTAGGTTTTAAAGGTCTGGATATGAATCCGTCGAGACACTTTGAAAAAAGTCAATGGTTAGGTCAACAGAAGAAGTGGAAGTTGCGATCTTCCACTTCTTCTCCTGGCCATGCCATTCAAAATTTTAATAATCTATCTCAACGGAACCTTGTTGAAGACCTTATCAACAATGCGTAACCACGATTTCGCTTTTTTTTATCAAAACCTGGCAAATTGTGAATACTTTTTGCAAATTTGTCCTCGAAGGAATTCAAATTTCGCCGACAGACGGTTGGATCAGGATTTGTATCATCAAAATCTATATTTCTAGACCAAAAAAATTTAGCATTTCGTCAAGTCGCAAATATGAGCTCCCTCTAGATCTATAAGTTTAATAACTTCCAAACGTTGCTCGCTCGTCAATTTCACCATGATAAAAAATGTAACCCTGACTGACGTTTTGACATTGACAGATCATAAAAAACTAAGAGTGCGTTCGTATTNTAGATCTATAAGTTTAATAACTTCCAAACGTTGCTCGCTCGTCAATTTCACCATGATAAAAAATGTAACCCTGACTGACGTTTTGACATTGACAGATCATAAAAAACTAAGAGTGCGTTCGTATTAAAATACAAAATTGTTATATCCCTATTGAAAAACCGTTTACTTATAAAATAATGTTTTTTCAAGGAAATAATATTTTACTGTGCATTTTTAGATGGTCAACGCATGCTGGTGGTACTATTTTTCAAAGTTCACAGAGTTTATGGACACAGTAAGTATTTTTCACTTTCTATTCACCTGTTTGATTGGATTAGTTTGGCGACGATATAAATTATTCAAGAATTTTATTCCAACCTTTTCTCAATAAAAAAAGTTAATAAGAATCCATTAGTACATCTCAAGTGTATCACGCTAAACATCCACTTGACTATTAAATTGCGTAAAAAAGTTCAACAAACATTTGAGAACACTAAATAAAATAACTTCCGTGATCAGTAAATAAGAAAAATAAATTTAATGATATGTACCTACTTCAGATAGTTTTGAGTGCTAAAAAACTGAATAATTCACAGTAAATCCTTGAACTAGGTCATTTAACGAATTATTTTGCACGCAATAAATATAAAATTTAAATTCCTTTCACTTTCTTACAGATTTTCTTTGTTATGCGCAAAAAGACTAGTCAAGTGTCAACCCTTCACATCATCCACCACGGTTGTATGCCTATGTCTGTATGGTTTGGCGTTAAATTCACTCCAGGTAAATTTCCCATTGAAATGCACCCCAGAGTTTTACTAATTATTTTCTTTTATTTCCAGGCGGTCACAGCACCTTCTTCGGTTTACTAAATACATTTGTACATATTGTGATGTATACATACTATTTATTTACTGCCTTAGGACCACAATTCCAAAAATTTTTATGGTGGAAAAAATACCTTACCGCTCTACAAATGGTGAGTGAAATTATTTAATCATTTTATAGATGTCGATCTCGATCTCGTTCTTACAACATTAATCACTCCATAGCCCCAACATAACCTCAATTTTAAGACCTCTTTGGTCATTAGCTTACGAATCCTGTTAATAATAATAAATAATAAGGCCTATAGTACCCTATTGGGATCAGGCGAGTCCTCATATTTCAGAGAACTTTCCAGGTATTTTAGTGGACCTACAGCTTATTGTGGATTCCAAACCACCACAGTTTCAATGGTTATGCTAATGAGTTACCACTTCATTGAGCCCATCAAATTGTGTTCAATTTTTATTGCAAGGAAACTGACTAACCTCACATACACACATATACCACCATAATCATAGGTTATATAACTGTAGATGGTAGTTGGTCATCGTTCTAATGGCCTTTATATAACGGCCCCGATCTTGAGGCTCCATCAACCACAACATTACGTCTTCGGTTATATGTGACCTGTTGTAACTGCCCCCTTTCTAACAACCTTAATCAAACGGTATCAATCTTATGGTCGTCATTCTACCTTCTTCCAATCAAGCAACTCCACGTGCTAATGGCCCCGATTGTCCCACTAACCACTAACCACAATCTTACGGCTCTTGCTCTAATTATATGGTCCACTCTAACAACCACAATCAAATGACACCAGTATTTTGGCCCATTATTCTAACGACCTTCAATCTAGTGACTTCTTCTAATGAGCTCAATCCTAAGACCCTCGTTGAACACAATCTTACGATTCCAAATTTAATAGCTCTGATCGTACGGCCCATTCTAACAATCTAAAGACATATAATCTAACAAACTTATTCAAGTAGTTCCCATTATATCCCTTTTGGCCCCAATTGAACGGCCCCTTCAGCATCCCCGCGTGCTACGGCCTCGTTATTTAGCTCTCAATGACCACAATTTTACACCTCTAACAATCTTTATCTTATCAAGCGGGACCAATATTACGGCCCATTATTCTAATGACCCCCAATCTAGCGATCCCCTCAATGGTCTCAATCCTATGACCCTCGATGACCACAATCTTACGACTCTTGTTTTAAAAGCTCTAATCTCACGGCTCATTCTTATAATCTACACTCTACAGGCATTCAATCTAACGACCTTATTTTAGCAGTCCCGATTACATCTATTTGGTCTCATTCCCAGATCAGAACGTCGAGTTAACATCGACTCTATATCAACCCGATACATTGAGACCGTCTAGTCTACATCGATATCGATATTGACCACGATATCGATACGATGTTGGTCTATTTTTATCCTTTTTGAGTCGACACTGTTATACACTTTTATCGACGTGTCGCATCTATATCGACTCGATGTTGAATCGTCGTTCTGATCTGCGAATTTCCCAATCCAATATAAAACCTAGAAAGAAAAACCGTGTAAAAATATTATATCGAAATGAAGCCAACATTTTTATTAAGAAAAACATAATAAATAGTTCGTTCCTGGCCATATCTCTTATAAAAAGCTGTTTGCTATGCCTTACACAATGTTTTAGTCATATTTGTATTTGTATTGTTGCCAGTTTTTTCGTAAATGTTGACCAGTTTCAACATACAATTTTTAGTTTTTGCAATTATTTGAGATATTTGGCGTCTTTCTGCGCCCAATTGTAGGCAATCTACATGACACAAAACAATTGGTTGAAAATTGATATCAACATCTGTCAAACAACTGTATGGACAATGTTGACCAGTTGCATAACTTTTTTTGACTGCCCAACATTGGTCAACATCGATTACAGTGGGTACCTAGAATAGAAACTTATGTGAAATATGAGGACTCCCCTGGGCCCTATATGTCTTATTATAATACAGGGTGTGTAGGAAGATGTTTGGGACCCGAAGTCCTCTTGTAATGCTTCTTAAGACAAACCATTCTGCAGCAATACCATCCTCCAATTCCTCTTGGTTACGGAGATATTGCTATTTGAAATTATGTACATTTATTTGCACATATCTTGCAAACTACACAACATTTATTCAAAATCTGGGTTTTGTATGATAGCTTACCTCATTACCCTTCAATTGACACCTTACACAAGCCTGGGGATCATGATAGTCCAGGGATAATGGACTTGAAGCACCAGGACCTGGAGAATAGTTTTGCTGCAGAATGGGTTGTCTTAAGAAGCTCTACTAGAGGACTTAGGACCCCGAATATCTTTCGTTCCATCCTGTATTATTAAACAATAATAGTGTACTAAATAAATTTAACAATAAAATTACACAAGGCCGCCAACATATCATTTGAATACGCAATCCTTATACTCTTGAAAAGGAGACATGTCCCATTATTTTTGGCCTGTTAACTTCACATAAAGTTATAAAACTATGTAGAAAATACACGACATTGACTTTCACCAAAACCAAAATACATAATGTATTTCTCTGCTACATAAACCAACCGAGCATGAATGTCATGATTTACTCTTAAAAACGCAGGAAACCAAAAAGTGGGTTATAGCTTTTCTTTTTTATTTATTGTATATTTTATGATAGGAACTGGATTTAAACTTGGACAAATATGATATGTGCAAATTTTGAAGGGAATTGGAATAGTATTTACAGAGTTATCCAAAAAAGTTTGGTAATTGGAAGCACCAGGAATGGATAATATTATCCTTAATTTGGCATAGGGAACTTACCAAAAGCTTACATTCCAAATTTGAGCTCTTTTCGAACAATAGAACTCAAAAATTCTGGAAGTACCTGGTACATAGGTGCCTTCAGATAACAATGTGGTGGGGTCAAACTTTTTTAGGATACTTACCACCAGATTATGTTCGATATTTGAGCTCATCTCGAACAATAGAACTCAAGATTTATGGAAAACTTTGGTGAGTTTGTACACACCTTGCCCGATTTGGCCCATTAACGAAATATTCGTTATTGAAGACACAAACACACAGACAGACAGACGCACACTCAGACTTTTTTTTTATATTTTAGACCCGAGGATCCAACATTATTCCAATTTTACTGAACACATAGCTTTTCTTTTTGAAGAGAATGAAAGAAAAGCTAAAATCGATGAAAATGCCATAAAATTATTATGTATATCGAGAAAAAAATCTGACCGTAAGGTCAAGACGATTCACCAAAAAAAAATTTATTGATTTTTAATTTAATTTTATAATTTTTAATCTTTCAGGTTCAATTCATTGCCATTATGGTGCACGCCTTCCAACTGCTCTTCATCGACTGCAACTATCCAAAAGCGTTCGTGTGGTGGATTGGAATGCACGCCGTCATGTTCTTTTTCTTGTTCAACGAATTCTACAAATCCACATACAAGTCTAGGAAAGAAAGACAGGTGAGTTTAGTACTATTTCAGTGTATAAATTTCAAATCAAATTCCTCAGACAAATTAAAACTTTCACGGCACATGTGCAAGATCGCGATCTTTTACTAAATAAAAAACTAATTAATTAATTAAAAAATATAAACAAACGAAATAGCAATTTTTTGGGGTTTTATGTTCTTTTTGGCTATAAAATAATGCGCATTTATATATTATATGACCATTACATTACGTAATAGGATTTATGTCTAAATTCGCGTCAGACTGGTAGTTGAGGGCGCCAAGCGACTTTTGATTAATAGCCCCAATAATTGCAATATTTTCTCCGCAAAATTGATTCTCATTAGATCGGACCTACACAGATTTCCGATGAAATATTTCAATCAAAAGCTGCACTCAGAAAATATGTAAGTTGAGAGAACGTAATATGATAGGACAACATAACTTTTAATGCTGTGGCAACGTAATGTTATGTTCTACTTACATAACACTAAAAGTTAAAGCCATTCTCTCCCCCTTAAACGTGTCTTGCAATTCTATACTTCCTCCAAAATTTTGAGCCCGCTCACATAAAATTTAGGACATGCTATCGGCCAAAAACCTTCAAAAAAGGGGTTTTTTAGGGATAACGGACCAAAAAAAACTAAAAATAATTCTGAACTCTTTTTTTTAAACCTTAATCACATAAAATATTTGCAATAAATTGAAAAATTATTTCTTCTTTTTCTTGTGGATTTGGTTTCCTGTCCTCTTGTTACGGCCCAAAATAGGTGAAAGACCCAGGCCGATACGGCTTCTATAGTTTTTTTTCTATGCCTCCGTTCCAAACGTCGCTCCGGCTTATTAAAGGTGCAATTAGGGGGGACGTACTGATTAGGTTATTG
>JXPH01029572.1:246-16639 GCA_001014845.1 Mochlonyx cinctipes
GATTCGAAGTGAATTTGAAATTAGACGAGAGATCTTTCATGTTTTTTAAGCATGCATCTGCTATTCTTGTTTTAGTCTCTTCAGCTGCGCACAAGATCTATCCATCTTCTTTTTGAACCAGGGAAAAAGAAGATGTAGAAACTATCTCATGATCAATGATCGAGAGAGGGCGATCGCGATATTATATATTATTAAATAAATAATTCCAAAATAAAACAGAAGAAAAAACAACAAAATTTAAAATCAAAACGTCAAAATTCAAGTAATATCAGGCTTTTGCACCTCATCGTATTTCTTGTCAGCTTCTTCAGCCATGAATCTGGCTTCCTTCAATTGATTCTCAAGAGCATCCATACGCTCTTCATCGGCGAGTGAACGATTCTCAAGGATTTTACGTGCACTGTTGGAAATAATATATTATTTAGATTAATTTTGTTAAGTTCTTTTTAGATTAAAGATGGTGTTGTATCCGGATCCTGATGACCTGTGAAAAGAATAAATTGGTCCCTAACTTCCCTAACATTCCCTAACCAATTATGATGATGTAATATGAAAAAATGCTACCTCTTCATATTTTTTATCTGCTTCTTCTGCTATTAATTTTGCTTGGGATAATTGGGCTTCCAATATTGCTACTCTATCGTCTTCCATATTTGTACGATTTTCAAGAGCTTTCCTAATCCTGATTTACACACAATTTGTTGATATAATTGTTGAATTAAACGAGTTTTGGGAATGACAAGCCAAACAAACAACTTACCGTTCTGATTCATCGGCGGCGGCTGAGGCTTCTGATAATTTTGCTGTGGCTGAGGCTAAACGCTCTTCTGAACGTTCCAAATCTTCTTCCAAGAGTTGAATACGACGATTGAGGGCAGCAACTTCGGATTCAGCCTAATATATAGGAAAAAAGGTAATTGGTACTCGTTTTTTTGTTGCCAAAGTCAAAATAAAACAAAGACGTGAAAATATTTGTATTCTTTATTCAATGAGGCATTTAGATATAGTCCACATTTTTTTAGAGTTTTACTTCGTAATAAATCATCAGAGTTATACTTGCAGAAAAGAGACGATCGAGAATGTTTTGCATTTTTTTTTTATTTTGCATATTTTAATACTATGTGCCAGAATGTTCTTCAGATAATATTTTAAAGCATTTACACAATAATTGTGTTCAAAACATTGTACAGACTATGAGGATCTGAAAAGACTAGATTAATAGAATTATCTACGGACTTTGTATCACCTAACCAAGAAAAGCTCACAACCAACTAAAAATAGTGGGTTGGTTAAGGCAAACAAGATACTATCAGTTGCGGCAACCAAGATCTTGTTTCTCTCAAACAAGATCATGTTTAGCTCAGCCGTCTCGACACACACTAAAATATTCTGACGTTTAATCGTTCTAAACCGGCTTTTATTTGTCGATGAAATCGTTCCACCATACCGTTTGCCTGTGGGTTATAAGTGGTGGTACGAATACGATGTGAGCCAATTAATTTCGTGAGCTCCGTGAAAAGTTTTAACTCAAATTGAGCACCTTGGTCAGTGGTTATCTTTAAGGGAACGCCAAATCTCGGGCGATACATATTATCTTGCAAACAAGCTAGTTTGGTAGAATAAGATAAGGTTGTTGTAAAGTACACAGAAAAAGGTATTGCAACTATATCTTGCGTTGCTTTCCATAGATCAAGATACAGAAAAGGGAAAGTTCTCATGCTGTAATCTTAGATGGATCGGTTATGAGCTATGAAGAAGTCTAACGGAACGTGGATCAGCATCAAGAGGCATGCAGAAGGAACTCGATCCAAATTTGGCTCCGTTCCGTCGAGTTAGAATTGAGAGTACGCATCGATGAATGGGTGTGACGTAATAGCAACAGCAAGGGATCGAATGCCATGGAATAATTCTATTGATCGCCTGTGTCTCATACATAAGTAAGGAAGTAGCGCTAACTTCTGAGCTGTAGGTTCAGAAATTGAGGAAAATGACAAAATAAACTACCATACTAACTCTGAATTAAAACGACGCCTGTTGCATACAAGTTACCGTAAGAATGTATGTGCCCGAAGAATGTTCTAATTGAAGAAAACTTGTTTTCCATCAACATAATTTGATGTTGCAACGGTTTTATTGAATAAATGAGGGTCATTTATACGAAAAAAAAACCTTTAAAACCTCAAATTATGCAGACGAAAAACAATTTTTCTTGAACTAGAACATTCTTTGGTAACAGTACGGTATAGCTTCACAACAGATAAAGTTGGTGAATTTGGTACTAGACCCCAAAGCAGCCGTCAGCCAATTGGACTCTATCAAAATTTGTAAATTGATAAAATTCATGTTAAAAAATCTTTAGTACCAAACTGACCTGAAGATGTTGTTAAAAGTCCCAAAATACAAGTCTTAGAATAGTTAATAGAATATAAAACTACGTGTCTCTATGAGCTAATATATCCAAAAATATTAATTACGAAATATGAGTCAATTGCCAAAATTAGAAACTGAAATATCATCTTACAAACAATAATATCTTAATTTAAATGATCTAATTTTGATATTTTAAAATAAATATTGGATTAAAATTATGTTATTTGGACATACTGCTCCAACGTGAAATAATTTTCACCTTAAATTGTAACACAAGAAGACAATACTTTCTTCCCATCAAGTAAAAAAACTGGATTTCGAGTTGAAAATATGCTATGTTCTCATGGTACATTTTTTCGGAATTTCATAACACATAGAAACGAATGAAATAATTTTTTGTTTAAATTCTTCAACTGTCATGGAGTTTGAACACTTGCTGTAGCACGCTACAAATATATTTAATATATTAAAATGCAAAAGCATTAATTGTTGTACCTAATTCGGTTTTGAAAAAATAAATAATAATAAATTAATTCAGAGAATCATTTCCACAGGAAGCCTTCCAACTCAATTTCAATAACCCCCAACAAAATCAACAAAAAAAATGTCGACACACAGCATTTTAATGCTTCATTAAATATAAATATTCGATACACATATTTTTCAGTTAGTTTTTAGTTTTTATAATGCAGCAACGATTTAACATTTAATTCAAATCAAGAAAAATAGAATAACTAACGAGAAGAGTGAGAGAAGAGTCAAGAGTCAGTAGAGCAAAACCATGTGGGATATAAAGTCGTCAAAATGAGCCACTTCCTACTTTTTGTGTATATGGGCCACTTTCAAGATCATCTTTTATTAAAATTCCCACATACCTCTCATCTTTCAAACATTATTTTGAAAATAATAATAGCGATAAAAAAGAAAGATTTGATATAATGATATGATATATGTTGTATAGGGAGAGAAAAGAGATAATAATAAATGTTACGTAACAACTACCGGTATAATGTTTATTTATAGCATCATGTGTGTGCATTTGTATGCAATTATGTACTTTTTTTATTATATTATGCACATAGTTTAATGTTGAATAAGGTCTTCATTATAAACATAATAATATTATTTTTAAATCGTTGTCAGCGGTTGAAATTCTTTTATGAATTCTTTTCTATGTTGATAAATGTATAAGAAATGAAAAATTAATGAATAAATGAGGAAGTTGTTTTTCGTCTGAAGAGGTGTTTTGAGTTCATTCTTGAAATTTATTTAGACAGTTTGCTATTTCGTGATTCTAATTAATATTATTATACTTTTGTCTTATGCGGTATGAAGTACACAGGATGTACTATAAATCTTGTGCAGCGTGGAAGGTTAACAATTCAATTGCTACATTAGCCAGTATAATCAGTGAAAGAAACCATGTGCTACGATAACGACCTACTAAATACAGATTAATATGTATTTATTTATTACATTAAATTATAAATATATTTACATGGTTAATAGAAAAGGTATAGGCCGTCGAGATAACTCTAAGTGGCCGCTTGCGTATAGTTAGTTCATTTAGTTGGAAACTATACAATACCCTTTCCGATTCAACCGTTCCGTCAAATCAATGTTGGTGTATGCAACATTGAATGAATGAAATTCAGTTTTGACCAACCGTCGGGCACCATAAGCCTATAATAAATAACAATGCAATAAGAAGATAAAATGCTGAGCCAAAACCAAGTTTTATAGTTGTATATTTTTCTAGACCCTAAAAGAAAAATATTCTACAATATACCTATTAAATTTTGGGTCGAATTAAAGTATATTTGTAAATGGGGTATTAAAAACATAGATTTCTGTAAAATGAGCAACAGATTTTGGTAAATTGGAATACAGAGTTTTGTAAAATAGAATTTTGTTGTATAAAATGGGTTGCAACCGGTTTACAAAATTTTATGTAGAAATTTGCTATTAATTTACTAAAAAGTTGGTTTTAGAAAATGCGGAACAAATTTTGTAAAGTGGAAAACAGATTTTGTTGAATGGAACAGAAAAGCATTAGTAAAATATGTAATATTCGTAGTAACATTGCCAATTGATAACAGGGTAATAGTAAAAAGGCAAGCTACTCTACGACACAAGAAACGTAATTTTTCAACGTGAGTAAATTACGTTGCTACGACATAATTTTACGTTTTGGTAACATAATCTAAAGATAGTCAGACTACACCCAGATTTCAACAGAACTTTACGTGATAGCTACATAACATTATGTCGTAGAAACGTATTTCTTTGTGTTGCCATAACATAAAAATCTGGGCGTATATTTCAACAAAGCTTGTGAACCTTTTAAATAAGAGAAATCCTTTAGTAGGCATCAACAAGAAGAGCTATGAAAGCAGCAAAGCTTTGTGATTCTTTTAAAGAACCCTATCGCGTACGCATAAATCGGTACAAAGGGAAAAATGACCTACAGGTAAGCATTAGAAAAAATATTTTTACAAAACTCTTTAAATCATAATCAAATCTGTAGCGTATTTTTTTACATTTCTTCGAACAACCCCCATATAGTAGAATAAATGTATTAGAATAACCCTAAAACCAAAACTTCCCCAAAATATATTTCAAGCACGTTTCATACATCCCTGAATAGGAATTGGCAGTTTTTTTTAAATGTCTGCTGAGTATAGGATTGAGCTCAACTGGAAAAAAAAATTAACATTGCCCAGAAGAAAATGAGCCGTTTCTGCCAGCAAACTACCCGCATAGTACAGCGAAAATGCTGCATCTCCGTTGCAGCAGTATGTCGGTAGTTCGCTGGCAGAAACGTCTCATTTTCCTCTGAGTCTGGCTAGACCCGTTGCCATTTATAATGAAATAGTCTGGACATTTTGCTTATATGACATTGAAGATGGTTATTAAAATTTTATTATAGAAGTCGGCAGGGTGAAAAGTGAAAAAATTTGACATTTTGGAATTTTTGCATTTTCAAATAATTTGTACACCCCTAGTTTTCAAAATAATCTCAATGTATTACAAAATTATGTATTTTTTTATTTTGCTTGTACGGTATTTTATTAATTGGGAAGATATTGACCAAAGAGTAGAAAAAATGATGAGAAAATAAATTCGCATCCTGTACTCAGGGCAAGACTCGATATACTCAATCTAATAAAACATATATGTGCGAAAGGGTTGCTAGAATTTGCTGAGCTTTTCAAGAATGTATTTTGACAACCACCTACCTCCTGGAAAGCTAATTCCTCTACTTTTCTTGCATTTGCAAAATTTATAACTAGCACTGCTATTACAAAAAAATGCATTACAAATAACTTCATTTTCCAAAACTTTCAAGTTAGTTTTGAATTACAGTTTTATTTTTCTGTCACTATTTGTTTCACTTCTATTAGTAGATATAGCTAGAACTTATTTGCTTCTCTTTTCGAATAGCATTCGTCATTATATAAAAATTTTCAAATTCATATACCACGATCAAGTTTTTATAGTTCTAGTCACAAATTTCGTGCATTAGCAACAGGAACTTAGGGTGTTTCATTCTTGCTATTCCATACAGCTCTAGAAAGGGTATGTGATTAGGTATGTCTTAAGATTCATGGTGCAATTTTAAGTTACGATTTCAGAACCATCGATAATTCTAATCGGCGAAACACTTGATATCTGCTATCCAGGGTCATGAGATAGTTCTAAGGTCAACAAATAGTATTCGGCATGTTAAGACGCTTTCGCTACTTTTCTCCACTACTGACAACTGTCCCAACTAACATTTAGGTGTTTACTTCAAGATGTTCTGGGTAAAGCAGAACAATGAAGGTTTATAGAATTTCTGTAACTGGAGTCAATTTCAAACAAGGTTTCAATGTTTCGTCAATATTGATATAAGAATTACTGATAATCTCTTATCAATAAAAATATAAGCATATGTACTTTTTAAACACTGAATTGATTAGATATAATTACACACCTCAAAAACACGAAACGAATGAGCAATGCAAATATTTATTTTGGGCATATTTCTTTTAAACTTTATGAACAGGATCTCAAAATCACAATTTCTCACACTGTTTTTTTTCGTTTTTCGCAAATGAATAAAAAATCACTTTCATTCCATAAATAGAGTTAAAGTTTATTAAACGTGATTAACCCTAGCCAAAGATGCATTTTTTTTTAATCATCATGATAATCGTTTTTATCTGTCAATGTTCATCGACATCATCAAGAGAGAATTTCTCTTTTTCAATCGGCAAACACTTAACATAAGACAGGGAACTCGTTGTTTCCATATAAACAAATCAGTCAGCACCGTATGTAGTACATACATCAGATTGGATATTTCGCGAATTATGGCATTATTAATAGAGTGATTATTAGATACTGAAAATAGAAACTTGTCATATAAATAATCACGCAATGAGTCATTAATCAAAAGAAAAAGTCCCAAAAAGGATTTCTTATCTCCTCGCACCATATTAATCGTGATATTGATTTCAATGCATTAAAGTCATGAGCAGTTTCTGTCTCGTCGCCAGTGTGACGTCATCTTCAACTATACACATACTTTACATATTATTACTTCATTTTCAGTTTATGCCTAATATGGACATGATATATTCACATTTTATATTAGTTTTGTATTTAATTAAATAAAAGGCAGGAATTTTCTCTCTCGCTGCATGTTTTTTCTGTGTTTCGAATAGAAAAATTTATAATTTTTATCGCGTGACATGTAGGTACATTATAATATTTAAATAAAGCTAAAAATTTTAATTTAGAATTGGGCGAATCGAATGTAATAAACATAATTTCTTTGGGAAGATAATGTATTTTAATAAAATTTCAAGGTCTAATACGAAACAAAACTACGTAAACATGCTTTGCATACAAATCATGTTTTTTAAACAAACATAAAAAGGCCATGCTGATGATGTCACCATCGAGAGACTAGAAGTAGGATCTATCTCTGTGGATGGAAAAATATTTTAATTCCAAATTCCACCTTAATTGAATGAAAAAATGAATTACTTTAATAAAATATTTCGTCATTATCTTCTCTTTATTTCATTTCTAATGGTAAAAATATTTTGGATCGGCGTTTATTGTATTGAAACAAACACTTCAGCATATTTGTTATATGTATTGGCAAAAATAAATTTGCATATCTCTTGAAAAAAGAATATTATTCAAGTTTGATTATTTTTGTGCTAACTTTTTGTATACTATGGGCATATTTTAAAAAAAAGACGAAGGTCGTCTGTAACGAACCATAAAAAAGATAGATTTTCAGGTTCATACAGTAAAAGAAATGAGCTATTGTTGCTCATTTTGGTTCAATGTCAATAAAGATCATTTTATTATTTTGACACCAATTCGGCACAGATATTAATGAAAATGCGTAATCTCAACTTTACTGCATAAACACGTGATGGCATGTTTTCCTGTTTTTTTGCAGTTTTACTGTATGGACAAAATTTGGGACCGATTGGACTTAAAATGACGGAGTTATTCAAAAAAAAGAAGCTTTTTGAAAAACTTGATTCTGTTTTTTTAGGTAGTTTTTCAAAATTCAACAGTAAAAAGCTCAAACGTGTCAAAATTGTGTGCTGAACACATATCATAATCCATTTTTTATTTTGATAAAAAAAGACAATCGTTTGACCGAGAAATCAATTTTTATCTTTTAGCTCAATTTTTGTTTTCACCTTACTGAAAAGTGACGATATACGAGATGACATTTTTTTCGTTGGAGGCGTTGATAAAGTATTAAGTTATAAAATTTTAAATAAGGAAAACTACAAGTCGGACTAGTTTCAAATAAATGTCAACTTAGTGCAACTCTACCCCACCACAATGGCTAGTGATGCGTTATACCCTAGAATTATGACTAAATTATTCCAAACATAAATAATATATCGGCAACAACATATTGTCAACAACACCATATCATTAAATCTATAGATTAATATACTTTTTATTATTTACCAAAAATGACATGACCAAAGACTCTCAATACGGCCATAAAAAATATTATTTTCAATATTCAAACTAGAGATAATTATTTTTTTATTACACTTGGATTTTACTGAAAGAATATAAACAGTAAAGTTAAGTAACCAATCGAAAATTGAGACTAAAAATACATTTTCCCAAAGTCTCCCCAAAATCTCTATCAAAGTACATTCAAAGTCTCAGAAAGTTTCAATTGAGGTGTTGTTAGTACTAAAATACACAATGGATACACTTCCCACAGGCCAGTTTAGTTGATCTCAGCATAGTCTCACCATAGTCTCAAAGTTAGTGTATTCAAAGTATTATCAAAACCTCCCAAAGTCTCATATAGTCTCAATAGACTTTAAAAACACTAAACAAAGTCTATTGATGCTTTGGAAAGTGTAACATTGTGTATTAAAGTCTCCCAAACACCGGATTTTTGATACGGTACATATATAAGTTTTCGCCATCGCTGAAAACTCTGTTTCTGATGAATGCGAATTGGTTAACTTATCCATAATGCAGTGAACAAAACTCTCAAGGTGTTAATAAATACATTTTTATTAATTCCCAAAAATAGCTTAGAACATCTTTAGAAGCTCTTTCAAATTTCGAATGTTCAACTTTCTTCAAGAACTACACTATTATAAGGTCTCCCGAAAAATCACAGAAAAGTTCTGATAACTAGATTGCCTGTTGCCACTTGATTTTACAGGTGCTCTAGAATATACCCCTATTCACTTTTCGACCAATTTTCAAAATAGCAAAAGCGGAAAAGAGCAAGAAAGCAAAAATTATATAGGGCAAAAGTAGGCATAACTTTAATCGTTTTCGATTTATGGAGCATCGAAAATTTCAATTTTTATCTATATTCGATGGTCCATAACTTGCAAACGATTAAAGTTACGACTTTTGCCCAATATACAATTGTTTGCTTCTTTTGCGCCCATGAACCAATCCTAGACCAAATTTTTCGATTTGGCTATTTTTGCGAAAATTATATATAGTCGAAAATTTGAAATGGCCATAACTTTTCGATTTTAAGCATTATTTATATCAAAATGCTAACCAAACTCGAAAGCTCATTGCCCAATCAATCATTTTTGGAAGGATTTTTTTTAATCTAATACTTTTTCTCAAGAACCGTGTATCGTCATTATTCTTACAGCTCAGTTGGCCTGAATTGTTTCTTTGGAACAAATAATAGATTATAAAAAATCTGCCCAAAAACGAATGATTGGGAAATGATGGGTAGAGTCGAACGAGCATTTTGATATAGTGCTTAAAATCGCACAATCGGAGATGTAAAAGTTATCCCTCAAAAAGCTGTAATGGGTTACGTTGTACATTCCCGTGGTACTACCACGTAATGTACCACTAGTTCAAGGAAAAAAATTGGGATGGACCATTTTTGACATTTTGAAAATATGTCGAAATGATTTTCGATAAAAATAAATATTTCGAAATAAATATTACATATAAACAGTAATACGCAATTGGGGTACGCAGTGTACAATCCTGTGCATTGTCCACTCTTTATTTCAGAGTATGGTCATTTGAAATGTTTGCCCATATTTTTTTCTGAAAAATAGCCAAATCGAAAAAAGTTGTTCTAGAATTATCTATATCGAAATGCTACATTATTTCCCAATCTTTTTTTAATCTAATATTTTGTTCTGGTAAAGCAATGTGTTGAGGTTTAATAACAGTTGTAAAGATCCGTAGAAGTTGAAGAGCTGGAGAACAACAGTATCTGCTAAATTAAATGTTACAACTGAAGAAGATAGACATCATGTCTAACTTTTAGATACTTAATTCTTGAAGCTGTGATTTCTTGTTTTGATTTCATTAAACCTTGATTCTAAATCAATAAGGACTGCCAAACAGGATACATTCATTATTTTAGGGTTCATTTAAGCCCAAAAAGAAGTTTACATGAACCCAGAATTTAAGTATAGAGTAGGTATACTTTCCCGAAATTTTAAGTAGCCTAGCCAGGCGAGGGGTAAGCTGAAGAGTATACGATGAGAATATTAAAACCCAGAGTCATTCACCGCGAAAATATTATTATAACGTGTAAAATGTCAAGATTAAATTCTTGAACGACTTTAAAATACTGCACCATCAAAACAATTATTAATCTTGATTTCTTGATCTTGCTTCAGAGAGAGATTAATTTAGAAATTTAATTATTCAATTGAGAATACGCCAAGCGAAAAAAGCATAACTGCGGAAAAATTTGCTACATTATTGTTGGATTTATGAGGGATCACTGGACTTTGGGATTATTTTACTTTACCTGAAACTTTGAAATTAAAGGCAGATAAGATTTCAAAGAGTCATCCAGTAAAACCCAAATGATAATGAACGTCCTTCAGATCTAAGTTCAATATTTTGCAATCAATTTTATTACACGGAACATTCCAGTAAAAGAAAGAATAAATTTTCGATGTCAAAAATTGAAATGAATTAGATAAGCAAAAATTGTAGGTAAGTGATTCATTCATTTTCCTAACAATTTCTTTTGTGGCCACATTCTTGAAACCTAATATAGTATAGTTTGGTGTCATTGTGTTTGTAGAAATAAATACATGCGTGTTAATTTTTCGAGACATCACATATTTTTCGAGTTCAATAAAATTATACATAATTTTATTTTATTTTTTTCGTTTCTTTTTTCAACATTTTTCTCTTCCAAATTCGAATATTTAATTCATAAGATATTATATTTTTGAATATGGAGAATATGAGAGAGAAGTGTGAAAAAATGGACAAGGACATTTTTGCGGCTATACACTAAATATATTTCTATAGATTGAAACTTACTTCTTCACGTCTCATAACTTCACTTTGTAATTTTTTATGAAATTCCTCGCATTCATCTTTATATTTCTCCATTTCTTCTTTCGTTTGTCGCATTTTTTTCTTTAAAACATCCAAAAGGGTGCCACTTTGTTGCAAATTTGCTGCCATATTTACTTATTTTTATTTTCTATTTAATTAATAATACTAGATTTATAATTTAAAGAATGGATGATAGAAACACAGTATTCTAAACTTTATAATTAATTTTTTTCGAATATATTTTTTGGATTTTTTTATCAAGAGCACTTTAGCACCACCGCACACTCATACACGCGCACAGAGCACAACACCTTTTTCTTCTATCTACTTTTTCCGATGATTTTTCCTTTGATCTAAACACAACTATTTCCGATAAATCACTTGATCAAATCATCAATTTGCAATTTGGGCAGCGCCTTTTCACAAACTTTTAATTTTACAATCACTCAAAACTAAATAAAAACGCATACAACACAGCTTTATTACATTTAACTTCAACAACTACTACATCAAGACTCGCCCGAAATCAAGATGGCGAAACGAATGAACAACCACTGTGTTGGACAAATCTGTTATGGGGGGAATGTATTAAAATATGGTTCGCTATTGTATGAATATAACCATATTAGTACTTTGTGTATGGGGAAGGAGATTTTTTTTTATTTTAGGTAAAACCGGTTTATAATATTTCAAGTCCGTTATTTTTAGGGGGGAAATAGACAATAGTATGCCTATTTATTATTTGCACCTTAAAATCGACTGAATTCTCGTAAAATTATTTCGGACATAGGTTTTTGTGCCTTAAGAACTTTGAAAATTTTATTGTGAATGGACATTAAACCTAAAAATTAATAGGAAATGTTAATGACGTCATCACTATTAATGAACCTGGCATCAAGAGGTAAGTTTACCCTAAAAATATACACGTTTAAGAAGTGGGATGGAATATAACCAACGTTGTACTTGCGTTTTTATTCATTTTTTGATTCCCCCTTTGAAATAATTCTACCTAAGAGTAGACTTCATGAATTGAACTGGATATAAAAATTCAGAATTGTTTCGCAGGGAATTATTTTACCTTTTTCTATAGAGAACTGAAATATGATTTTGGTGTATTCTTGCACGTTTTGTAAATTGAATAACAATGATACAAAACAATAATTTTAATTGAATCGAGTCTTAATTAAAATTAAGTACATTGTTTGAGCAAGTATTGTAATAATAATGCAGGAAATTTTTTTAGCAAACTTGTTAAATTTGAGCAAAAAAGACAAGTTGTTGAAATAAAATAATTTTCTTAAACATGCAGTTTAGAAGAGGCGATAATTGGAGCAATTCGCTGAAGACAATTGAATTTTGAATTCTGCCTATTATCACCACCTTGTCAAAAATTGCTCAATTTTAAAGGATTGAAAGCCTTGAATTTTGACATTGCACAGCACTATATAAAATAATAGTAGGGCTGGTCATCTTCGACATCACATCATCATTTTCTCAAAAATACTAGTATAGCATCATTTCCAGATAGTGATAGTTGCTCAATATTCATTCTGGATTATTGCCACCGTTTTTTCAGATATTTTTTTCAAATTCAAATATTTATTTCATTCTATTCGTGGTAACAAATATTAGATTTAAAAAAATATACCCGAAAACGAATAATTAGAGAGTGATCTGTAGAGACTGGCGAGCATTTTGATATTGAGCTGCAATTCGTACATTGGGAGTTCAAAATTCATCCATTTGAAATTTTTTGCCATATATTTTTCACAAAAATAGCAAAATTGGAAAAAGAAAGTTCTAGGATTGGTTCATTGGAGTAAAAGAAACAAACAATTGTATAGGACGAATGTCGTAACTTAAATCGAGTTATGGGCCATCGACAATGGGAAAAAATTTAAATTTTCGATGGCCCATAACTCGAAAACGATTAAAGTTATGCTTACTTTCGCCTTATATAATTGTTTGCTTCTTTTGTTCCCATAAACCAATCCTAGACCAACTTTTTCGATTTTGCTATTTTTGTGGAAAAAGATATGGTCGAAAATTTCAAATGGCCATAACTTTTGAATCACTCTATGTGCGATTTACAGCACTACATGTGGTATACCGAATGTTTATAACCACGCAATATTCCACTAGTCCAAGGAAACAAATTGGGGTGGACCATTTTTGACATTTCGAAAATATGTCGAAATGAAATTCGATAAAAATAAATATTACATATAAACATTGTACCACGCAATGGGATATGCGGTATTCAATCCTGTGCAATGTTCACTTTTTTATTTCAGGGATGTCGACCTATCCAACGATTAACATGTAATCGCAGATTTTGTCACTTTTCAGTCCGGCGAAAACA
The DNA here is from genome assembly GCA_001014845.1 of Mochlonyx cinctipes. Lineage (NCBI taxonomy): Eukaryota > Metazoa > Arthropoda > Insecta > Diptera > Chaoboridae > Mochlonyx > Mochlonyx cinctipes. The sequence goes on from JXPH01029572.1 coordinate 13,823, forward strand.
AATATTGAACAAAAAACATGAAAATTTAAAAATAACCCAAACCATTGCTTTTTTGATCAAATTAAAATATGGATCAGAATCAGTTTGAACTTTTACCATTTACTAAAGAAATAATATACTGGAGACTTGCGTCAACGACTATAATTCAAATTTTTCTGTGACTAACAATATGGGTGACTTAATGTAAAACTAAAATCTCTCTCTATCTCTTTCTCTCTCCCATAATTTTGTAAATTTTTTATTGTACAGGTTATGTTCATGAGAAAGAGGTTATGTTTTTATCCAAAAAGCACAACATTTTTTATTTTTGAAATCATTTTTTGACCTTTTCCATTCACTCTACAGATGGCGTTGGGTGTCAATGAAAAAAAAATTTCGCCTTTATTTTGTTCGAAGTCCCCAGTATATTATTTCTTTAGTAAATGCTTTTACTACGACTTTTAAAAAGACCAGAATCGAGTTTTTCAAAAAAAAACGTCTATTTTGGAATAACGCTTCCATTTTGCATCCGATCGGTACCAATTTTTTCCACACATGTAGATTTATGTCCTTTATTCAAAACTGCGAAAAATCAGGACAATATATCATCCCCAGTTGACATGTTTTACGTGGGAGGCGTGTCGATATCATAAAATATTATGAAATGTGAAATAAAGAGTGCACATCATTGTACACTGCCTACCCCATTGCGTGGTATGTAATATTTATTTCGAAATATTTATTTTAATCAAAAATTATTTCGACATTTTTTCGAAGTGTCAAAATGTCAAAGGGTGCGTTGTGGTAGTACCACGGGAATTTACCATGTAACCCATTACGCCTTTTTGAGGTTATTGCAAGAAATATTCATAAGTCTTTGAAGAAAAACTTCTGAAATTTCTATTTATTTCGAATTTTCCTACCTAATTGTTTCAATTGTTCAATCTGGTATATCTAATATTTTAATATTTAAAAAAATCGAAAGTAAATTTTGAACAACTATGTCACGTCTTTTCAAAAAGTTTTGTCAAAAATATAGATAATAAATTTAAACATAACCTAATTTAGTTGACATTTTCATATTATGTTACCTAAATGTTAAAAAAACGAATATTTTTTTTATTTACTCAAAACACATATTTTATCGGAAAGAGATCATAAATAACTCAATTCGAGTTTAATTCTTTTAGAAAAAAAATCCAATAAACATTCAAATGTCCACGCCATTATTCACAATAAAAAAAAAAATATTTTTTTATGCTTTGAAACACCTGTAAAAGGGTGGCGCTTCCGTTTTTCATTCTAAATAAATAAAAATTTAATGCACTTGCATACCGCGATTCACATTAGGTATATATTTGTAAATATAATCATATTGTAAACAATTAAAAACCGACTGAATTCGTTTCAATTCAATGCATAAATATAATATTATTACTGCTTCAAAATACAGTCTGATATTTTTCAAAAAATATTGAATTACGCAATGTTTTACCTTTTTTTATAAGAGGTGGTGTATTTTATGATCCATTTTTGTAACGTCATAATATGGAATTGCATTGAAGAAGGAAAGTGCATGCAATAACTTATTAGTTGAATGCATCGTTAAAAAGGCGCCACTAGGCACAATAATTCAAGATTAATGTAAAATATGTGTCACCCTCAATACACGGAGTATTGAGGACAAAAATATTAATTAAATTATTCTGTATTCAATAAACATGTGTTTTTGAGCCATGAACGGTAAGAGTTGTTTTCTTCTCAATCTCGATTTTCTGTTTCAATAAAATCAACTCCTTAAATGGGCAAAATCGCACATTACACTATAATAATCTTTTTATTATTTTAAAACATGGATTATATGAATATGGAGTTGGAAATGACACATAAATTTATACTGATTTCCAAATATCAAGTGAATAAATAATTAAAATTATATTTGTTCATTTGAAAAATACAAATATTCGCCATTAGATAGCGTTAGTGTTGATATAGAAGTATATTTTTTGTTGCTATAATTAACGAACTACAATCGTTGTTCATTCATAATGCTCCAATATCTTGAAATTATACTTTATTTTATTGTTAGAACACAAGATTAATCCGATGGAGTAAAAAGGAAAACGTAATTGGAGATGAAGTATGAAATACGAGCACCATGTCTAATGTCATTAGCTAAGATTTATTTACAATGTATTATACAAAACAAGTACGGTAGTGTATTTTATATACATTGTACTGTGTTGCATAAGTTTAGTTATTGTCATTTATGTGCATGAAAATATAAATTCGAAATTTAGTGGAAAAATGCTCACAACTCAATCTAAAATTTGCCACCTAAATCCTGGTATCTCAGTGAAACTCCTGAGTCGAAAGCCCTAAAAACTATTTTTGAAGTTCCTACATCCAACCATAGAAGTACTTAATCCTTCCATTTATATAAAATGAGAGATTATGAAATGTTATTAATGATTTATAAGAAACGCCTTGATTGCTTTTACTCGTTTGAGCTTGGCACAAAATACTAAATACCTTTGTCAGGGTTTCATAATTTAAAATATTTGAAGTGTCCGCATAATAATAATAATAATAATAAGGCCTATAGGTACCCTATTGGGACCAGGCGAGTCCTCATATTTCAGAGAACTTTCTAGGTATTAGTGGACCTACAGCTTATAGTGAATTCCGAACCACCACAACTTTAATGGTTATGCTAATGAGTTACCAGCTCATTGAGCCCATCAAGTCATGTTCAGTTTTTATTGCAAGGAAACTGACTAACCTGACATACACACATATACCACCACAATCATAGGTTATATAACTGTAGATGGTAGT
>JXPH01029618.1:504-12880 GCA_001014845.1 Mochlonyx cinctipes
TGAATAAAATCTTTTGAAATTTTGTCCAAAATTATTAATTGATACCCACTTTATGCCCTATTAATTTTTACCCCAATTGGCTTCTGTGGGCTCCCACACAAAAGTTCGCCAGTTTATCGAAAAAATCACTCTAAATCCGACATTTATGAATAAAATCTTTTCAAATTTTGGCCAAAATTGTTAATTGGTACTCGTTTTACGTCTGTCAATTTTTGTCCCAATCGGACTGTGGGCTCCCATAAAAAGTTCTTCATTTTACCGATAAAGACGTTATCAACACATTTATTAATGAAATTTCAGCCAAGACATGATATATTTCATGGTGCCCGTTGTATGCCTACCAATTTTTAGCCCATTCAAAGGCTTCTGTGGGCTCCCATACAAAGTTGACCATATTTATACCAAAAATGATGAATTTTTATAATAAAATGGAGTGACGTCATCAATAATCTAATCAGTATGTCCCCCCTAATGGCACCCCTAAATAGCCAGAACAACTTAAAAAGCGGAGGTATAGAAAAAAAAACCGTAGAAGTTAAAGTCAAGAAGCCGTATCGGCCTGGTTGTTTCTATTATAGTGGGGTTAGCCGAACATATGGGAAAAATGCAAATAGAAAGTCTCATACACACCTCATCCCTATTATTTTCTATAGACAAATTTCAATAATATAATTTCATTTCCAGTCGAGCTCGTGCTCGAGGAACGTAATGCATCGCTGTTTGTTGTACAAAATGGTATAATCTCTTCTTACCGAATCCAGATCTCGACTCGATAAAATAAAATATACTCCTAAATAAGATTTATTTCCAGCTATAGATAAATGAAATATGGATTAAATTTGATTAATTTATGTATTACATCAAAACCCTATATTCTCCTCTTCACTCCTCCATACAGAAAACATAAATTTATTTTCCTTTTTTTCTTCTTTATTATATTTTGTGTATATGTCCAAACCATATCCAAGAGTTGTTGGGAGAAAATATGTATATATGTACGACTGGTCAATATATTTTATATCAAGCAGATATAGGATTGGGTGGCATTTGAGGGGGCTGTTTTGGAGGTGTGGGGTTGGGGGTCATTTTTCTACATGCAACGATATGAATGTTGCAAGCAGGGTGAAACCCACTCGTGTATATTTTTATTCCTTCTTTTTTTCTATTTTTTCTGTGCCATAAAAATCCGAAGCTCGTTTCTCGGTCTGTATATAATTTTGTGGAGTCGAGGAGTATGTATAGAGATGTTGGACGTTTGTTAGAGCTGAGATGGAACGGGTCACAGAGAAGAAAAAATGAGGTTGCGAGGTGAAGAAGATAACAATAAAACATACAAGTGAATACCATTTCGAGTATAAAAGGATGAGAAAAGGATAAAATGAAACGGTACAAAATTTTATTTTATATTTATATCATATAATACATATACCCAACAACAACAACAGTAATATAAAAGCATAGAAAAAATATATTTAATGGAGAAAAATGGACATTTTTATTTTATTTTTTTGAACTTTTTTACTTATTAAATTTTTTTAGAGAAGACCTTTTGATTTCAGACTTTTGAAACAACATCAAAATTGTTAAAACTATTGAAATAGCCAAAAGTTTATAAACTGTCTAAATCTTCCAAAAATTAGATAGAAACTTTTAAAAATTTCAAGCAAACCTCGGCTCGGCATCCTGGAAAAATTAACGGTGGCAGCTTGGAGTCTGAAAACTGCCGACGTTTTTGTCATGTTCGAACGTCGTATATAAGATAGATATTTTCAAGAGACATTGCCCTAAATGGGACAATTTTGAGATTTGGTGAAAAACTTTTCAAAAACGGAGGAAACCACAAAGTGGATTATGTAGCTTTTCATCATATTTATTATATACCTTGTGATAGAAACTAGATTTAGACTTCGACAAAGATGATATGTGCAAATTTCGATGTGGATTGGAAAACTATTTACAGAGTTATCCAAGAAAATCTTGTAATTATAAGCTAAAAGAACGGATGATATTATCCTAAATTTAGCATAGGGACGGTTTATGGGCACTTACAAAAGCTTATATTCTAAATTTCTTCGATCACTGGAACCCGAGAATTCTGAAAGTTTGTGGTACCCTCAAATAACGATGTCCTAGAGTCAAATTTTTTTAGAAACTGTTTTTAGGTACTTACCAAAAGCATTTTTTCCAAATTTGAGCTCATTTCGATTATTAGAATTCGAAAACTGTGGAAATTCTTTGTCCATGGGTGCACTTCCATTCCGATCAAATATGGTCAAGAACGGTGCTTTAGTAGTCAGCAAAAGCCAAATTCCAAATTTAGGCTAATTCAAATAGGTAAAAAATTTGGTGAGTTTGTATTAGTCTGAGGGCTACCAGACTCCGTAGATCTATTTGGTCCATTAACGAACTCTCTGACCAAAAATGCCTCCATACCAAATTTCAGCCAAATCAGTCAATCTTTTTTTTTGAATGATTACGCTAGTACCGTGGACACAAGCACACTCACACCTCGCACGTACAGACATACATGCTTATACAAGCCTTATCTTTAGTTTAGCTTCTTTGATAAGTTTGATGAGGTATTTCCTAAAAAGTTTCTTTTGGTTCAAAAAAAATTGTCAAACATTTTCAATCAATTGGTGAATGTTTGAAGGGTGCTATACTCTGGAGACCGGTTTTTAGATGTTTTCGGGGTTCTGGGAAAAAACTTTATAAAATAATGATGTTCATTAATAAATTAAGCTGGCCCCACAGTTTGTACTTCGGTCCAAATTATAAAAATTATATGGGGTGTATGATCCTTTAGTAAACCGTTCTTGAGTTATCGATTACCAAAGTTAAAAAGAAGAGAAGTTCTTCGTTTTATTATTTGATTTCTCCTGCGCCTTTACCAATTGGTCTCAAAAATATTGACAATTTTGTTTCCTAAAAAGAAACTATTTAAGGGCGTACAAAAACGCAAACTCTCCAAAAAGGCTAAAATAAGGACCAATCTAATACACACACATAAATATGAACACAATTTATAGGCTAAACCGACACTTCAAAACTATTCCAAAATCCACTAATGGTATGTTTAAATATTTTTATTTTATTTTCAATTTTCAAAATATTAAAAAGGTACTATTTTACTAGAGCTTAAGAATTCTGACAATTCTGGTACCTAAAGTGCCTCCAGATCCTGATATTTCATGGTCAAGCTTTTTTAGGAACTACTCTTGGATACTTCCCAAAAGCTTATATTCCAAATTGATCTCATCCTGATCGCTAGGCTAGAACTCAATAATTCTGAACACAGATAATTCTGAAACTAAAATTTCAGTTCTGTTTACCAAAATCCAGGCAAAAGTCTACATACCTTAAATTTTAGTTCGAGCTTCGAACTATTATTTTTAGTTCGATTTTTAAATTTTCAAGAAATGTAATGTAACTGAACAGTTTTTCAAAAACGATTTATTTTATTTCACATATGCAAACTCGTTTTTTTAGTCCTTTTAACTATTTTTTTTAAGGTTTTCTTCCCTAAAAAACGAGTTCGTGTTCAAGAATTATNCAAGAAATGTAATGTAACTGAACAGTTTTTCAAAAACGATTTATTTTATTTCACATATGCAAACTCGTTTTTTTAGTCCTTTTAACTATTTTTTTTAAGGTTTTCTTCCCTAAAAAACGAGTTCGTGTTCAAGAATTATTCTGATAGTTTATCGAACTAAAAAATATCGTTTCTGAAGTTATCTGTGTAATGGTTATCTTATTTGACCAACATCTCTGTCCTACGAGTGCAATTTTTAGCTTAGAGAACAGAAAAAACTCGCTTGGGGTAGATCTCGTGAGTAATGGCGGGGGGCAAGCATGCAGATCAAACCATAATTTGTGGATTTTCGCTGTGGCCATTTTTCCATAATCTCTGTCTTCAGTTTGTCAAGTAATGATGCGTAGTATGTGCTCCTGTTAATGGTTCTTACTTTTTGTAGATAATCGATTAAGATAACTCCATGGCTATCCCAAAAATCGGCAGAAAAACAGTTTTTGCTGTTTCTGTGTGTTTCCAAGTTTCATCTATAGCTTTTAATCGGTGCCAAAACTCTGATACATTGCACCTGAACTGCAGCAACAGAGCGTTAGAAATGTTAATTCGAACACGTTTTTGATCTAATGTGAGCAAACGCGGCACCCAACGCGCAGACAACTTTCTCATGCCTAATTCTTCATGCAATGTGTGACAAACACGTTCTTTGGACATAATCCTAGCTTCTTCTATCGCTCTCACTTTAAATCGACGATCGTCTAGCACCATATGGTGAACTTGTGCTTTGTTATCGTCAGTGGCAGCAGTTTTTGGACGTCCAGTACGATAATCGTCCCCCAAGTTGGTACGGTGACATTTAAATTCAGCTGCCCAAAATTTCACAGTGATTAATGTTGGTCTGGTAATTGAAAGCACCAGGAGTGGATTATATTATCCTAAATTTAGATTGACAACTGTTTTTCGGTAACTTATCAAAAGCGTATATTCAGAATTTGAGCCCATTCTGATCACTAGAACTTAAGAATTTCAAATGAACATGGAAAATACAAGCCCCCACATCCCGATGGCCTTGGGATAAATTGTTAACAATGTGTTCTAGGGTACTCTCAGCACAAGATTATGTTCCAAATATGAGCTCCTTCCAATCATTAGAATTCAAGACTTTTGGGTAATTGTGGTGATTTTTCTGGGGGCTCCCAGACCCCATGGCCCAATTTGGCCCATTAACGAACTAGTCCATACTTTGCTGAGGAAAGCCTTCATACAAAGTTTCAGCCAAATCCATGAGAACTGCGCGAGTTATCAAGGACATAGGCACACAGACAAACTCATAGACAAATAGACACACACACAATTTTTGCTTTTCATCACTATCATTTAATAGATGGAAAGGTCATAAATTCAGTAAAACAAAACAAAAGTTGTTCCAAATGGAATGAAACGTGTAAAAAAAATTATAAAAAAATAAATGTCTGTGTGTGTGTCTGTCTGTCTGTCGTTGTCGTCGTCGTCTGTCTGTGCCCCGATAACTCATGTAATTCTCAACCGATTTGGCTGAAATTTTGTGTGGAGACTTTTCTCAACAAAAGTAAGGACGAGTTCGTTAATGGATCACATAGGACCACGGATCGAGCTCAAATTTGGAATATAAGCTTTTAGCAAGTATCCAAGAACAGTTCATATAAAATTTTGACACCGGGACATCACAATCTGGGGCTCCTATGTACCAGGAACTTCCAGATTTCTGAACTTCTAGTGATCAGAATGAGCTCAAATTTGGAATATAAGCTTTTGGTAACTACCCCAGAACAGTTCCTAAACATGTTTGACCCTGGCACATCGGGAACTGGGGGCTCCTACTAACCGGACAATTCAAGAATTCTCAAGTTCTAGTGATCGGAATGTGCTCAAATTCGGAATGTTAGCTTATGGCAAGTGCCCAAGAACAGCTCCAATTACCAGACTTTCTTGGATTATTCTGAAAATACTTTTCCGATCCTCCTCAAAATTTGCACATATCATCTTTGTCGAAGTCTCAATCCAGTTCCTATCACAAAATATACAATAAATATGATGAAAAGCTACATAATCCACCTTGTGGTTTCCTACGTTTTTNATCATCTTTGTCGAAGTCTCAATCCAGTTCCTATCACAAAATGTACAATAAATATGATGAAAAGCTACATAATCCACTTTGTGGTTTCCTACGTTTTCTATCTATAGATATGATGAGAGAAGAAAGAAAAGCTAAAGCCGTTGATATTTTGTTCAAGTTTTTAATAACTTTGGGAAAATGCTCTAAAATTCTGGGAGCGCTAAAATAAAAGTCCTCCATTATAAGTGATCAAAAGTATAGGTAAAGCCCTGTATTTAAAAAAATCTGTCACGTTTTCTCTGTATGTACGCCATACTAGGTACCCTATACTGTTTGTTGTGTTGGTCATTTTCCCATATTCAATATTGTACATAGAAAATGTTGGATATTTTCTATATTAAAAATGATTTCCATTTTATTTCACCCTTTTCTTACCTGCCCTTTACAAGCACTCTGTGGTGGCTATGTATTGTAACGAGATATTGGACACGCATGCGGTCAAAATATTTCATAATTTTTCTTCATATCTTGCTAAAATATTATTGGTTCTTGCGTGGATACCATTGCACAACCCTCAATTCATTTTTATTATATCACATTCACAAGAAATGGGGAATGTTTTATATTTTTATTACATACACTCTCATCTCAGCTCAACTCAAACACCACACCGTCAAACGAGCGCCCACCGCGCCGCCAAGCTGAGGAGAGATAGAAATACGCCGTACACGTAAAAGTATATAAAAAAAGTAAAATATTTTTCTTCGGTTTGTTTTTCTACATTACACGGGATGATATTATATTATATGATATTGTATGATTTGAATTGAATATTAAGTAAAATTTATTACATTTTGTGGTGGGTGGAAAGGAAAAATAAAATGGTTGATTACATTACGGGTTCGCTTTTATGTGTATTCTCGAGTTTGGATGGCTTATCCATTATATGAATATAAAAACAATTTATAAATTATTCATATCTTGATATCTACCGAACAGAACAGCATTTTAAACCCTCTCTCATTTCGAAATCATCCCCGACTCCATCCTCTATCCTCAAACAATTACAATATTGATACAAGATTTTGTTTAATGACACCGTTTTGATGTTTAGATAAGGAGTTGTGTAACAAGGGTTAGCTTATAATATGCATGGCATCAAATTTAGGAATCATTTACCATTTTTAACGTTGATTGAAATCTTTGTTATGATTTATGGAACCGGTTGAATTTTTAAGTAGACTCTTGTGTTATTTTTAATTTGAATTTTATTTTAAAATGGTTTTCTTGGAATATTTGGAATGACATGTGCTTTTGTGAACTTTATAAATTGGGGACAAGAGAGTAAAAAGGACTCAAATTGAATTGAAATGAGAGATCTGACAATAACACCATCTAAGAGCACTTAAAAACGTTACAAGTTATCCAAGTAAGTCTGGTAATTAAAAAATATTATATTTTATAATATGAACTGGATTAGACTTAGGCAATCATCAGTATTTAAAGAGTTATCTAAGAAACTCTGGTAATTGGAAGCACCAGAAACGGATAATACGGAGCAGATTAACCCAGCAAAATCCATTGTTTTGACTGTTGCTTGGTCTCTGGCGTATAATAATCGATCCAGGTTTCATCAACGGTGACGACTCGACGCAAAAATTCCTGCGAATTTCACTTAAAGAGGTTCAAACACTGCTTCGAACATTGACAGCCGTATCCGCTTGTAAACCGCCGTAAGCAATCGTGGCACTCATCGGGCCGACATCTACTCATGCTTAACTTATCATGTTAAATATTGATTGCCGTTCTGTACGGCCTCTGATATTTGGCGCACTTTTGTTCGTCGATCAGCGAGAATCATGTGGTGGACCTCTTCAACGATTTCCACGATAACCACGTGTGCCGGGCGGCCTGGGCAGTCCTCATCAAAAACAGATGTACGACCATGTTTAAATTCGTTGAACCAACATCTTACGGTTGTCATAGATGGTGAAGGGTCCCCATAGACAGCATCCCAGTTCACTTTTATTTCTTCGCATGTTTTTCCATCCAAAAATATATCTATAGGGGAGATAGGGGCTATTTGCACCACCATTTTTTGATGATTTTTCTAATTTTTATTTTTGAAATTTTTTACAAAATTTAAATGGGATTCTCTAGATATACTCTTTAAATTTCATCTAAAATTTTAAAAACTTGAAAATTCAAATTTTTTCGTAATTTTTTGATTTTTTTTCCGAAAAAACACGTTTGGTGCATATAGCCCCAATAGCAGGGCTATGCGCACCAAAACAATTTTTTGTACGGGGTCAAATGCACCACCAGAAAAACTAAGGAAAATTAAGCATTTTTCGAGTTATTTTTTTAGGTTTATCATAGTTTATTGCATATAATAATAAAATGAACATATTTTAAAGTAAAAACGTCAAAATAACTTGATATTCATGCAAATGATTAGTTCAATTTAATTCAAAGTGACATTTTTGCCTTTAATCTTAATCTTAATAATATCTTACAAAATCTTTAAATTATTAGCTTTTGACTGCTTTGCTGGATTTTTGGGCTTTTCTTTGGATTTNTAAAACGTCAAAATAACTTGATATTCATGCAAATGATTAGTTCAATTTAATTCAAAGTGACATTTTTGCCTTTAATCTTAATCTTAATAATATCTTACAAAATCTTTAAATTATTAGCTTTTGACTGCTTTGCTGGATTTTTGGGCTTTTCTTTGGATTTTTTTATGTTTTCAATACGGTTCTTCTCTGGTGTATCTGTGTACACCCTCGACTTCCCTTTTTCTCTCCTCTGTGTTTTTTTTCGGGGTGCGGATTTTGGCAATGGTTTTATCTGTGTGAGCAACCTTATGTTGGGATCACTCATTGATAAGCCAATTGGGGCCACTGGGAAATCTTTTTGAACGATTAGAACTGATTGCGGCGGTTCCTTCTCGGTTGAATCATCAAGTGGTCTATCAGTGACGAAAGCACCATCAAAGTCACTGTCCTGAAAAGCATTTTCACACAATGGCCACAATCCAGGTTTTTCCACTTTTCTGACAGCGGTTTTTTCAAAGACTCGGCATACTGATATGCTAAAGTTCTCGTTTGAATACAAGTCAGTCCAAATTGAATGTTTGACGAGCAAATGATGTATTCTTTAAGTGCATTTTCTTCAGAATCCGTGAAAATTTGAAGACCATTGAAATGTGTGTACCTTCTCGTTACATCGGGTGTGAATGATTCCCAATCTTTAGCTTGTCCTCCTGCGTTATCAATCTTTTCTTTTAGAAGTTTTATGCGGCGAAGGAGTGTTGTGTGAACCAAGTTATGAGTTTTGGCTGCAGCTCGAACAGATTTCTTCTTGTTAAATACATCGTGCATGGCTGCTTTTATAGCCACTTCAGGTAAACCAGCTTTATTTGTCTTTCTTATATATTTTCTGACCATTTTCAATGTTTTTTTGTTAAAATTTAGCACAAAACTGAAACTTTCAGAGCAAAAATCAAGGTGGTGCAAATAGCCCCGAGTTCGTGGTGCATTTAGCCCCATGTGTCAATTTTTCACTTTTTCCCAATTTTCTTTAGGACAACATTAAATTTTCACATAAACTCGCTCAAATTCTTAAAGTTTATTGAATTTCCTTCAAAATAGTCACTACATCAAATATATATAACATAAAAATAATGAAAAAACGCCTCCGATAAAAAACAACAAAAATTTACTTTTCTGGTAAGAAAACATATGTTCGTTTCTAACTCCCGCAATAATATCCCGATCTTAACCAAACTTACAAATAAGATGCCTGTCCATAACATATACTCCCAGGATTTTTTTCAAATTTTTAAAATTAATTTTAGCGCGTTTAATTTGACTGGTGCATTTAGCCCCGTGGTGCAAATAGCCCCTATCTCCCCTATTGTTCCCTTTCCATTTTATCGAGGAACATGAAACACATTTGATACTACTGGCTGCCAAATAAAAACTAACCAGACTGAAATTTAGTATGGTGTCATGTGACAGATGACATTACAAGACGGTAATGCTAACTTTACTCAGTAACGCCACGTACCTTCAAACACGGGCACTTATTGATCGATCCGCGTATTACCCAAAATTTAGCATAGGAACTGTTCTTGGGAACTTGCCAGAATACATATACTTCTTGGTGACACTGCTCCAACTAATAAATCATGTAGGGAACGGTTTCCAAAGTTCAAGAATGGTGTTTTTTACGTTGAAGACAAACCTCGCTCTGGACAGCCAAACAAATTTGAAGACAAAAAATTGGAGGCATTGCTCGATAAACATTCGACTCAAATGCTTGCAAAACCATTGGGACTGACTCAACAAGCAGTTTCTCTAATATTGAAATCTATGGGAATGATTCAAAAGAAAGGAAATTGGCTGCCGTATGCACTGACACCAAGAGATGTTGAAAGGTGATTTTTCACTTGCATATAGCTCATTCACAACCAACAAAGAAAGAGTTTTTTACATCGAATTGTGACTAGAGATGAGAAATGGATATTTGTCAATAACCCCAATAAGAAATATTACTACGCTACACTCGGTCAACCATGTTGCCTTTGACCTCAACATCAACACCAAAGCCGAATATTCATGGTAAGCAAACGGGTATTGTCAATTCTGAGCTACTCAAAACTGGAGATTTCATTACTAGCGATCGGTTTGGACTATAATTGAGTCGTTCAAACCTTGCCTTGCGAGAAAAACGGCCATAATATGAGGCAAGACATGACCAGGTTGTTTTTTGCATGACAATGGTAGGCGTCATGGCGCAAAAGTCGTAAAAAAATATTTGGAAACGCTCAAGTTGGACGTTTTACCACACCCGCCTTATTCTCCGCACATTGCTTTTCTGATTACTGGCTGTTCCGACGGAAATAGTATGATTTGCCAAATCACCGGTTCACTTCTTTCGCAGAAATAGAATATTGGCTTCTAACTTAGTTTCAAAAAACAAGACATTTTTCGAGGTGGAGTTCGAAAATTGAGAGGATCATTAGAACTCAAGCATTTTGAAAAATTCTGGTGAGTTTGTATGAAGGCCCCAGACCCTGTGGTAGTATGTGGCTGATTAACGACAGCATAATGTTGCGTTAGGGTAACATAAAAATAAAGATATAAGAGATATAGAAGATATAGAACCCAAACTTCAAGGTAACGTTACGTCATTCCAACGTAACGTATTAACATTATGTCGTAGAAACGAAATTTTGTTATGATGTCATAAAAATCGATGTTCATTTTTCTGAGTGTATTCATCAGCCTCTTTATTAACATCATCAGCCTCTTTACTAACCTAACTCTCTAAAAGTCTAGAAAATAAGGGCTTTATAAGGAGTCACATTTAGTACCCACATAACAAGATTTAGGTAGCTCCCTCGCTACTACTTTTTGTTACCCACCCTTGGCCAAATGCCATTATGGTGGAAGGCCGTTTGGTGGAATGCCATATGACCAAATCTCATTTGGCCGAACAGAAAAAAGTTATTTGGATATTTTGCCGAATCATAAAAAAAATATTTGGGACATTTGGCCGAAATAGGAAAAATATGTTATCTTTTGTCATTTGGACAAAATAGACAGAAATTGCATACAAAAAAGTCTTTAAAAAAGGGTGCATTATGGAGGATCTTTCAATTATCGGCAAAAATAACTTTCTCTAACTTAAATTCATAATCAATTTAAGAAAAAAGCGTTCATTGTATGCAATATTGTTAATTTTACTGTATTGTAATCACTTTAAAAATTCTTTGAAAAAAGGGTGCATTATTTAGGGTTCTTTAATTATCAGCAAAAATACCTTTCTGTAACTAAAATTCATAATCAATTTAAGAGAATAGGGTGAATTGTGTGCAATAATGTTAATTTTACTATATCCTAAACACCATGGTTGTTAAAAGGTGCATCAACTGTTGCAGCACAATTTCTAGCTTTGGTTTGATTTGAAGCTCCTAAATTCAGTGATAAGCCCCACTGAATTTAAGAGCTTCAAATCAAACCAAAGCTTCAAACCGAACCAAAGTGGGTGAACTAGAAATTGTGCTGCAACAATCGATGCACCTTTTAACAGCCACGCTAATCACTAAAAAAATTCTCAGGTAAAAGGGTGCATTATGTGGGGTTTTCTAATTATCGGCAAAAATAACTTTCTTTAACTAAAATTCATAATCAATTTAATTCAAAAGGGTGCATTATGTGGAGTTTGCTAATTAAAAATAAGTTAAAAAAATTATTACTTTTTATTTCGGCCAAATGTCCAAACTCATGGATTCGGTCCTCTTTGGTTCGACCAAATGGCCTTCTGCCATATGGCCTTCAGCCTTACGTCCCAACACCGTAACAGCGGTTCAGAAGGTTCTGGATAATTCAGGAAATAATAAAAAATAAGGCCGAAGCTCGTTCCCCCTAACAAGACCAGATAAAATACTGAAATCCCAATTTGATTTCAGATTTTTTAGGAAATTTGAACGCACACACTAAATAAAAATAACTGATTTTCAGCTATGCATAACTGAAATTTGCTTACCTGAACTTTAGTTATTACATATAAGTGAGAATTTATTGGCAGTTACGTTTTTATAACTGAAGTATAAGTACTTTTATAACTGAAGGTCAGTTATTATCAATTTAATTTATTAAAATTCTGTTATTTTTCATCGGAAATTAAATTTTTAGTTACTTTTAAGTGTAACCAGTGCTAGATTCGGGTGTGAAAAAGTGCCC